>APFE030530167.1:0-62496 GCA_000404065.3 Pinus taeda
TCCTTTCAGACTCTCTAAAATTGAAAGGGACTGAGTTATCTTTGTCGTTAAACTCGTTAAAACCTAATAGCGACAAACTCGTCCAAATGGACAAGAACGAGTTTCACTGTCGCTAGGCTCGTTAAAATATAACGACTGGTTCACCTGAAGGGCGGATTATAGAACAAGCATATGTTATCCTCCTCAATCTTGACAAAAATAAAGAGGTACTGGTCAGCAATTACTGGGGAAAATTGGGACGAAAACTTGAAGAAACTTTATTGGTAGCAAGTCGCTCTTGAACATGACACTTTCCTTCCGCATCCATGCCGGGTTGGGTTGTTCCGTTCATTGGTCATCACCATTGGTCCATCACACCATCCATCTTTGGGGTTAACGCTACCAATACATCATTAGTGTCGCCGATATGTTCAAGAGAAGTCATTCAGACAATTCACCTGTGTCTCACCCACTGCAATACATTCATACTTCATTCCTTCATGACCGCCACCCTGAACCCTGTATCGTTAGATTGTTTTCACCTCCAAAATCATTTGCTTCGTTCCATGTCGTTGATGTGGCATTCATTAAGGCCCTCCTACGACGGGTCTCTTCTTCTCAACATCAGCTCATTATCCAAGAAGTTTACCTAGAGACAACCCTTTCAGTACTTTGAAGCTTGCATGCCTCAATGGCAAGTTTCTCACTTTCGGCGACAGGTTTACATCAATGGCCTTCGACCGAGAGATTTTACATGGTGTTTGACGCCATGTCCTTTTTCACACCACGTGAATTGTACTGTAGTACCTTGAGGGTCATTTTCATTATTGGTGATTCCTCTCGTGCCTGTTAACAGCTTACATCATTGGCTGGTAATCAAGCGATGTATTTCATGTTCGACTCTAGAACATTTTTCACATGGATCGACTTGTACTCTGAGTGAAGATTGAATGAGTTTTGAAGACCCCAGATCTAGTTTCATCCATCTGGGCTGCGATATATTCAGGAATATAAAGACATCAGGTGTAGATCATTGTCAAACAGATGATCATCCAAATCAAAGGATGATGTGTCCATATCATCAATCTGTAACACAGACGATTATCTATCCTATGTACATGAAAATGAATTTATAAAGCTGAGCATGGGAATGCCCGTCTTAGCTAGATCATGAAAAAATGTTGTCAAAATAATGTATTGTATTGTTATTATTACAGGTCACCTCCCAGCTCGGAAAAACTTTAGATCCTCATAGTAAATCATTTCACCCGACATCAGAAAGATTAATGACCTCATACTTTAGGGGGCAACTGTTATAGACATTTTTGGGCATTTCAACCCCAATCATAAATGTCCATAAACTGAGGGCTCCTAAGTCCCTAAAAGTTTTGCTTCACTACCTAAAGGAACAAGGTGAGCTGATTACATCATCTCCCAGAAGTTCTCCACTGAAAACTACTCATAAATGGTCAGAACTGGACCATACTGAAAGCTCAATGTAGAGTGTGTGATGCATATTGTGGAGCGTTAAAAAGGGTATTTTTAACACCTAATTACCTCACATTAATTGTCAACCCAGGGACGACTTTCTATTTCAAGAGTGTACTCAGTCTGAGGCGGCTATTTACTCAAGAGTAATGTTTTGCAGTATAGCGTTCAGAAAATACAAGGGTAGACGGATTCTAAACTATGACTAAATTACTTCAAAGGATAAAATCACACAAGGCAGCTTATCAGTCAAGGGTGCGGAAGCGATAACCCATCCCTCTAGAAACTGGTGGAAAGGAAATTAGAGCATGGACCATAGGTCTGGGAGCTAGGCAGCGACTGCTGAGGCTCACTACAGCCTTAGACCTTCTCTCACACCAAAGCATCAAAGGCAAGTAAATAGAACGGCAGAAGGTAAAATGAAACAGCAAAAAGGAAATGGAAGAGTAGTAAATGGAACAACAATCAAAAGAACTAAATCTCGCGAGTCAAAACCAACTGATTCACACTCTGATGTAACATTCTTTTCCCCTCAAGCAAACTGGATGGAATATACTTTATGGAACAACACTCATTGATGAATTATAGAACATAAATAATCAACCATATATGCACGTCTCACATTAATATAGTAATCTGAGAATGAAGGGTAATATAACTATGTTTCAAAACAGAGTAACATTACTTTCAAGTTCCAATAATTGTTATTTTACATGGATCCAATGACAGTAACATTCACACAGACGCTCTGTAACATAAATAGTTGGTTTGAGACTAAAAACATGCGATTCAACTCTGAAAAGATTCAATTATACAATGCAGAGTCATTACACAGATTTCCTAAGAAAAACCATAAATGCATTAATCGTAACAGAGCATAGCATAGCATATGAAAGGTATATCAAATTACTGAGTAATAAAGATAAGCAAACCACGTAGAAATCAAGTTATAATGATACAAAAGCAAGTGTAAATATATGATACACAACAACAACAACGTACCACCAGAGGCTGGGCCCTTAGCCACCAGCGGACACTGCTGGGCTACTTCAGAAGGAAAAGAGTGAACAGCAACTCCCAAATCATGTATTAATCATTAAATGGTGAAATCATTACAATAGTTGAAGCTTTGAGACTTACAGCATAAAACAATCCTTCCTTCCTCCTATCCTATCATGAATCCTTGCTTCTGAATCTCTAATTCAAATCATCAATTCTCCATCATTCCGAATCCCCAAAGTCATCCTGAAGTCCCTCCTGAAGCCATCCCCATCTCTGATCTCTGTTTTCATTTAAATAGAGAAAGATCAGAGAGCAGTTACAACATAGAATAATTACAACATGATTTCTTTTACAAATTTGGGTTGATTCTAACCAGATGATCAACAAGAAAATATATTTCCTTTCATCTCTCAACAAAAGCAAGACGAATTTGGGTTTGCAGCTGAGATTTGGAGGACGGCCGCAACTGCAAACCTGAGAAAATCGTGCTCAAAGAACCCTGTGTTTCTCTCTGTACAAGCCGAATTTGGGCAAACGGTTCTCACCCAAGTTAACTAAGCCCATTCTGGACAAAACCCATGTTCTAGATTTCTCAAATTCGTCTTCATTGGCTCATAATCTCAACCGCAATATTGTCACTCCTTAAACCAGTGAATTTCTGAGTTGCCATATTTAAAAATCAAATCTTCAATCTGGAAGTTACCTTGGAGGCTAAAAATGGTGAATAAGGTTATAACCAACTTAATAGAACTATCATTGATAAAATATTTCATAATCATCAATTTATTAGAAATAAAGGAGAATAAATAATATAAGAGCATAAATCATCATAAAATGGAGTTATATAATAAATTATAATAAATGACATGATGAAGATTAGTGGAAATGGGTGGGATGAGTGTTCAAAAGTGATAATAATAATGGCATATTGACGGCCCAACATACCCCCACACTCAATATGTTTCATGTCCTCATGCAATGAAAACTAAATATATTGCATGTCCTCATGCAACCCAAAGACAAAACCCCATGTGTTAACCAAACAATAAAAAGATATGTTCATCTCAGCTCATGAAATGGATAGAACAAATGAATTCTTCCTCAATTAATGAATATTCAATTTTAGGAATCTTGATGAAGACGTAACAATTAAGTTTCAGCAAAATATGATATAAATAACAACAACCTTCATTAACCATTTCCCCAAAAACTACAAACCAGATTTTGTTGAAATGTTGCAAATAGATTTTTAATATATGAATGCCTCTATGATCCAAAAATCGGATTGTTTTGATGCACGGATCATGAGATATAAACAAAATGGTTGTAGGTGAGAGTGCATGATTTCCGAAAGTTTATGGACCAATTTATCTTGAATTTATCTAGGTATGTGTATTTTAATAGTATATCTGTGTTTCCTAGAGATCACAAGAATTGAGTTCATAGTTTTAAAAATATTATGGAAATCAATTTCTACACTGAAATAGTATGCCTTAAATGAGAAAGAAAAGAGAAAACATCCATCATGCGTAGCAATTCCTCCCCCTCTTTGAAAAATTAGCATGCCCTCATGCGATGCTAGAAAACAAAGAGAGGTGGTTGCTACTATCTGTTGAATTCTATGCTTGGTGTAAAACAACATGGAACAAGGGAGGTGTTCAGGATGAATAAGAATATAAATGGATGATAAAGAAGATGAATGACGTGGTCATAAGAAAGAAATGAAGGAACACTCTCCCACACTCGGAAATGATATGCTGCTGAAAAAGAAGGAAGTGGTAAAGATGGGAAATGAAGGATGATAAAGAATGCACAAAATGGATTTTCATTAAATTCTCCTAAATTCGTAATAAATTAGAAAATTATGCTATTTTACCTCAAGTTTTACCTCCAAAAGAAAAATGTGGAATAACATATATGTATTGGCAGTTGTTGAAGCTAATGTAGGCAAAGTTGGTGCTAAAGGTGATGCAAAAGCTGGAATCCAGGTAAGCACATAATGTCTGAAGAATGGTTCACGTTCGCAAGTTGCTTGAGCCGCTTCTGTTAGTTGCAATAGGGTGGTCATGCGACGAATAGAATTCTGCCCATACTTGTTGTTCTCCTATAAACAAAACACTATTTTGCATACAATGTTCTTGAATCCATAGTGTTAGCTTTGAATAACAACGGGTAAGATGCATGCAAAATTTCAATTAGAAAAACTTATGTATACATGCAATACTAATATGTTGTCAAATCAACAAGGTATGGCAAAGTGCAGTAATCATATCGCATGCAATCCCATAATGCATACATTCCACCCTCCAATTGGAAAAATGGGTTCCATAACCATAAAGCATATGAAAGGGGTGGTGCTTACAGCAAGGCAATGGAATGAACAATATATCAGTAAGGGAGGCAGAGTACACTTATCAATGATAGGACGGTGAAAGTTATGGTTATATTGAGAGCAAAGTGTATAAAGATAGTTATGAATAAGAGATAGGATGCTTTGGATTGATGATAGTTTATACAAAACGAAAAATGACAACAATATGCTAAAAAGATGCTTTCCTGATGGTATTCTAGCTGAAAAAGATGTGATTGATCATAAAACACTTTCTCATGCATAAAGGTTCAAACAGGGAAAAGGTTAAGGAAAGAACTTCTCTGATAAAAAGAAAGTAAGAAAAGGGTATTATAATAATAATTGACGAAAAGATATAACTTCAATACCATAAGCAGAGCCTCTGCTGCCAGCAGGCGTCCATAGCCTCGGCAGGGTTGCTTTTTAACCCTTATGAGCTAGGATCCTCAATTTATAAATGGAGAGTTTTAGTGCTATTCTACAGAAGAGATCAGTGTGCTGGCGTGGTAACCAAACACCCACATTGCCATTCACTAGGAGGTAACAAAAGTGATCAGGCCGGCTCGTAATGAGACTTCCTGTTCCAAGGATAATTTGGCTATCCAATGGATCATAACCCTGGTGTGGTGGCCATAATGGGAATGTCACTTTGTTACAGCCTTATGAACATGGTAGGCTGGCTCGTAATGAGACCCCCTATCCTCCATCTGCAAACAAAATTTTGTTGTTATTACATGTTTTTATGATAAAAAGAGGGAGGTTCAATACTCCTTAAGAGCAGGGATGGCAGAAGAAGTTGAACATGTCAATATAAAAATATACCCATAATCTCATTTATTACAGACAGAGAAGATTATAACCAGGAGGGGTGGAACCAGCATGGTATTAAGATGATCAATCAATATCATGTTCAACAGAAAACAATGTAGTAAAGTAGTATACAAATAATTGTGTTCCTTTTTAAAAATAAACTATCATCAAGGAGTTGTCCTGTTAAAGATCATAACGTAAATAATATTAACTTTGCTTCAAAAGAATCCATAATTCTTGTCCTCATAAAAGTAGTGTACTTCATGCTATGAAAGAGAATCAGGAGAATGTGGTTGAGCTAACTTGAATAATCCCACAACAGAAAGGAAAGGGTTGCCCTCAAAAATATTCCCAAAGTGTTGCTCTTTTGAATGAACAGCAAAAACACTCACAAAGCGGTGTTTCGTGTAAGGAACATCAAAGAAAATGCACACCAAAAAAACAAAAATACATACAAAAAACGTGAAAATGCAAATGTCGTTCGAACAATCACAAATGCTGTTTCTTCTGAGAAAGGAACAACATAGACACTCAAATGTTGTTCCTTTTCGCAAAGGATCAGCAAAAACACACAAGTGTTGTTCCTTTTCACAAAGGAATAACAAAAACACGCTAGTGCTGTTCCTTTTTGAAAATGAACAGCAAAGTCACACAAGTGCAGCAAAGTCACACAAGTGCTGTTCCTTTTTGCAAAGGAACAACAGAAATCACACAAATGTTGTTCCTTTTCGAAAAGGAACAGCAAAACCACACAAACGCTGTTCCTTTTTGAAAAGGAACAGCAAAAACATGCAAACGTTGTTCCTTTTTGAAAAGGAACAGCAAAATCACTCAAATGCTGTTCCTTTTTGAAAAGGAACAGCATAAACACGCAAGTGTTGTTCCTTTTTGAAAAGGAACAGCAAAATCACACAACTGCTGTTCCTTTTCGAAAAGGAACAGCAAAAACACGCAAGTGCTGTTCCTTTTGGAAAAGGAACAGCAAAATCACACAACTGCTGTTCCTTTTCGAAAAGGAACAGCAAAAACACGCAAGTGCTGTTCCTTTTTGAAAAGGAACAGCAAAATCACACAAATGTTGTTCCTTTCGAAAAGGAACAGCAAAAACACAACCATAAAATGCAAGCACGCAAAGAATGAATTAGCTGTTCACTGCATTGATGTTGAGGATGAGTTTCACTTTGAATGAGGCAACACCTGAAACACAAAATATAAAAGAAATTAGAAAAGAACAACATTTTATTTAAAAACAATATGTAAATTAAGTTACAACAGCTATGATATTATGTAAAAAAATGATCTATTTAAAAAATGTTTTGGCAGCAGTAACAAGACATGAATCTTGAAATTGAAATCAATTCTTCATTTGTTCTATTATGAATCCGTTGGGTAATGATTTGGATAAAATTCCTTTGTTTTATAAAAACTTCTTTGAAAAATCACTCGTCCATAAGTTGACCTCTTTATTTTCCCAGGACCTGCAAAAAACGAGTGTCTACCTGCAATAAAACATTCAATCATGGAGAAAGAGAGGTGCCCGGGCTCCCCTAATCCAAGAATTATGCAAAAAACTAACAAGTAGTTACTCTATATAACAAATCCATAGAGAAAATAACAAAGTAAAGTTTATTTGTTACCTGCGGGAGAGCAGTGGCCAATCATACTAACCTGCAGTGTTTTAATCACAACTTCTTTGTTTTTCGTCGAAATTGAGTGATTCCAAAGCCAAATGAGAGCTAATTCAAAGGTTTATCTCCATTAGAAACAGGTTTTAAAGATTCAATGATATGATATGTCAATTTTAGTTAGAACAACCTGCATAATAGAGTCATTGTCGATTACCCGGTTTAGACCAACAATTGATATTTCAAGCGTAACGTTTTCGTTTGATGTCAGATTCAAGTGATTCAAATTGGAAATGAAAGTGAATTCATTTATTTATCTCCAATAGAAACAGGTTTTGAAGAGAAGAAGAATTGATGGGTCAAATACTGTAAGGAACAACCGGAAAGACATAGTTTTAAGAGTGTTGATTTACGATAGGCAGTCAGTATTTTGATCATAACTTCCCCATACGATATCGAAAATGAGTGATTCAAATTGCATTATAAACTAGATTCATAGGGGAATCTACCATAAAAACAGGTTTTAAAAATTCATTCATTTAGGGCTCCAAAAACTGACTGTCCCAACTCTGTTCCTAAGCTGCCCGCTAGACATCCGGTCAATGTTTTGGCTCTAACTTTTTCGTTTCAAATCCAAATTGAGTGATTAAAATTGGGTTAGAAAGTAGACATCAAAGGATACTTAGGGTAGGAACAGGTTTTAAAAATATTCATTTTTGGTCCCTCAAAACATGACTGTCCCGACTGTTTTTCCATAAAGTTCATCAAGCCCGCAAGCCAAAAAAAATGATATTCAAGCATTTTTTCAAATTGGTGATAAAAATGAAAATGAGTGTTTATAGAACTTATTATTTCTACATACACAAATAGATTGAAATATTTATCACCGATGTTGATTTCAATAACGTGTTGCAACAAAAGAAACAACTAGTTTTACAAAAATAAAAAAATGTGTTTGTTTTATTTATTTATTTATTTTATTTTCTCCACTATCCTACTCTTCTTTGAGAATTGAATATGTTTATGTATAAGAGTATTTCCAGTGGAACCATGTTAGAAATAAGGCCTCATGTATGCACATACCCAAATTCGAAAAATGCATGTTGATAAAAATTAGGGTATGAGAAGCCAACTTCCCTTGAAAAGATGGTTTCAAAAATTTTGAAGTATGGAGTGATGATGCAAACACGTGATGGAGTGAAACCAATCTTCAATATATCCGTTACTTTCTTGATTTCCCATCATACCATGAAGTTCTTGAGCTTTTAAAATGGTTTGTTGGCGTAACCTACAAGAAACCTCATTTTTTCCATAGCTTCTACAATTTTTGAATTTAAAACATTCTGAATCTCATTGTAAATTTTCTTTGGTAGCACATGTGAGATAGAATGGGTGGGTAAATTTGGCAGTTCAACACTGTAAGCATGTTGTACTGGTTTATTGCGGTGAAGGTGTGGAATTAGTTGAGCAGGAAATTCAAAAAAATGTTGGGCAGTTTCTTACCATAACAGAAGATGTCCTTCATGTGTTCCTTCGAAGCTCCTTCTTCCAATATTCCTGTCAATTAGTTAGTGAAATGGGTGGTGCTTACATCACCACTTGAGTGAAATTATGTGATTTATTTTTCAAAATTTCTATTTTTTTCCTAGTCATTCACAAAAATTCAAACATCTACTTTTACACAATAAAGCAAGAGCAAATCTGTTAGGAAAGCGGACAGTGGAGCAGGGCTTTTACATGCTCCGTACGCAGGTTCTTACCTTCCGTTTTTAAAATCCAACTCTTCCCTAATAGGCACTCATCAGATTCACACTACTCTTTAGAAATGGCTACACTCTCCCCGGCAACGGCGCCAAAATGTGGAGCGATAAATAGGTGTCTTTTGAACCCCTAATTACCTTCACATTAATTATCAACCCAGGGACGACTTTTTATTTCAAGAGTGTACTCAGTCTGAGGCGGCTATTTACCCAAGAGTAATGTTTTGTAGTATAGTGCTTAAAATGCAAAAGTAAATGAAAGCTGGAAACAAAATCTAATTTGAACAGCAAGAAACTAAATCATTCATTCAAATAACCACCAATCGAGGATACAGTAGCAATAACTCATTCCTCTAGAAATTGATGAAGAAAAAGGAATTAGAGTATGGATCATGGATCTGGGAGCATAATAGCGTCTGCTTGTGTCTCACGACAGCCTTGATCCTCCTCCCACACTAAAACAGTAAATGCAAGTAAATGGAAAGGAAATTAGAGCATGGACCAAAGATCTGGGAGCTAAGCAACGACTTGCTGACTCACTACAGCTTTAGACCTTCTCTCACACTAAAACAGTAAATGCAAGTAAATGGAATGGCAGAAAGTAAAATGAAATAGCAAAAGGAAATAGAACAGCCATAGAAATGAAATAACAATTCAGAAATGGAATAGAAACTGAATATGAATGTACAACAATCCAAATCAAGCACGCAACACACTTATCATTAAAAGGGACGGTAATCTAAGCTTCGGTACAATATGCATGAATCACAGTTATAGAGTAACAGCAATTGTAACGGAATAGCAATCCCGAATAAACGGCAGTCACAAATTAATAATACATCACACAGTTGTACCAATTTAGGAACATACAGCGCGGTTTAATCTGTAATCGAATGTCAATCTGTAAGGAACAACAATGTTATATCAATTATCAAAAGGAATAGAAATGTGATACAAGGTTGAAATGATAACATAGCATTCCTGTTGAAAATAACAATAGTATCCAATCAAATATATATAATGGCGTTGATATGTAAAACAGTAAAAGGCATCAGATTACTGAATAGAGTGAAAGAAAGAAATCAAACCACACATGAAGCATAAAGATATAATACAGCAGCAGCGTACTCCACTGGAGGCTGGGCCCTTAGCCGCCAGCGGATGCTGCGGGGTCACTTCAGAATGAGAAGAGTGAACAGCAACTCCCAATTCATTTATTAATCAGCCAATTGTGGAATCATTACAACAGCAAAAGCTACAGCATGCAACAATCCCTATCCTATCATGAATAATCCACCATCGTTGTCCATCATTTCTCTATCATTCTTCCATCATTCCCCCTTTCCTCTCTGATCTCTGTTCTGATTTAAATAAAGAGAGATCAGAGAGTAGTTACAATAAAGATAAGTACAACATGATCTCTTTTACAAAATTGGTTTGCTTCTAACCAATTGATCAACAAGAACAAGGCGAATTTGGCTTTGCAGCTAAGATTTGGAGGACGGCCGCAACTGCAAATATGAGAAAATCATGCTCAAAGAACCCTGCGTTTCTCCCTGTACAGGCCGAATTTGGGCAAACTGTTCTTTAAGAAGATAATTGGGGCCGTTCTGGACAAAACCCATGTTCTGGATTTTCCAAATTCGCCTTCATTTGCTCAGAATCTTAACCGCAAAACTGTCACTCCTTAAACCAGCGAATTTCTGAGTTGGCTGATTTAAAAATCAAATCTTCAATCTGGAAGTTACTTTGGAGGCTAAAAATGGTAAATAAGGTTACAACCAACTTATTAGAACTATCATTGGTAAAATAATGCATAATAATCAATTTATTAGAAATAAAGGAGAATAAATAATATTCATCCATGAGAGCATAAATAATTTATAAAATGGATTTAAATGATAAATTATAATAAATAACATGATGAAGAATGGTAGAAATGAGTGGAATAAACGTTCACAATTGACAATAATCATGGCATATTAACGACCCCACAACGACGAAGGTCCCTTTCAAAGGAAAGGCCTATCAGCCTAATTAAAAACCAAAAAGCACTTTTGTCCCCGGTTTCACGTTTTACGACTTAATAATTTCAGTCATTTTCGAACATGCACAGATATTTAATTAATATGCATGAGTTAATATATTTATTAAAAAAAAGAAAGTCTAACTACATTTAAATTTTTTAGTTGGAAAATTAGAAAATTGGAGAGTTTATCTTCATCCTTCATAGCAGCCGATAGGGTATTTTTGTATTCTAAAGCGTTGAATAGTCTTGGAGCCTAGATCCTTAACATGGCGAACTTATACCAACATGTAAAGTTGCTCTTGTAAAAAGTGTTTGTCGATAGACGGGATGTTAGGAATAGTTTTCTATATAAGTTGGATGAAGCTTCATGACTTACATGTTTTTTTATTTGTTTTTATTTTTATATTTATTCTGGTTACTACTTGCTTGACTGGTTTTTCTTACATTTGGGACAATTATTTTTTTATTGCTACATTATTATCAGTTTGTCTTGCATACTTTCAGCTAGTTTTCACACTATCATGACAACTCTTATTCTTTTTAGTTTGATGTTGCTACTCTTAGCTCATTTTTGGAAGTTTCTAAATAAACAATTCTTCTTTCTCTAGTTTAGTTGGAAGATTTTGTAATTTCGTGACAAAGTAATGGAAAATTTAACTTATGAAAATAGAGGTTATTCCAAATCAAATAGAAATTTTAAGGATGAACACTTATCTTGAAGTTTAAAAATTTTGGTCAATCTTATTAGTCACTAATATGAAAAATGTAAAGTGTTTGGTGACATTTTTATAAAAATATTCAAATTCCTAATCATTTTGTATGGTGTCTGTAAAATTTTAGTAGTTTTTTAGGTAAAATAATTCTATACCATAAAATTTGGAAGAATCATTTTTAGAAAAAAAGGAAATTTGTGAATATTTTTTTTGCAAAAGCGTGTAAAATTAACCCCTAAAAGTTTTCTTAGCCCAATCCCACCCTGCCAATATCTTCACTCCACAAATCATGTCAACATGTTACGTAAAACATTATGAGGTCCTTGATTTGATTCCCTAGTTGACTTATGTCCACATTAGGGCTAGGCATGGTGCACTTAGTGGTTATAGAAGTAGTAGATGAAATCAATATTGTGTCACACAAGTACAAGATCCCCCAGTTGCTTATTCCACCAGTCATAGAAAAATATGTTGTCCCCAATCTACTACCCTTTTTAGCATTTACATTGAAGATGTCGTCCCCAATCTACTACTCTTTTTAGCATTTACATTGATAAGTTAGAATGTTGGTTTGCAGAACTTGGTTGTATTAACCCAATTCTTAGTTGTATAGTCATCGTCCTCCTCCTTTATGCTGATAATATTATTTTTATGGCATGAAAACCATATGAATTAAATAATCATTTAAGAATCCTCAAGCACTTCTGCTTTAGTATGTGTATGACTATGAATGTGGACAAAACAAAGGCTATGTTCATAAAATTCCATAATATCACTTATGACACTTTTACATATGACAATAATATTTTTGAGGATGTGGATTTGTATAAATATCTTGGAATGTATATTCATCATATCATGTTGAAAAAAAGATAATTTGAGGGTGGAAATCTTATTATGGGCTTGGAAAAAAAAGTAATTTATCAAACATTAGATTGTGGGTTAAGGAAAAACTCCTATTTCATACTCTTGTCACTGCTATTATCTTATGTAGATGTGAAGTCTATGGATGTGGTCTCTAGACAGTATTGTAGAATGATAGAGTAAATCCAAAAGAATTTTATAACTTGTAATCTTAATATTAAAAACAATACACCATATCAAGTCTTCCTCATATAAGTCAACCTCTCCCCTATTGATCGTAAGGCTATGATTAAATAATTAATATACAAGAACAATAAAAACAAGATGGGTGATGATAGACCCCTCAAAATTGCTTTGAATTCAACCCATAACTATAAAAAACACAAGCAAGGATGGCATCGAAGTCTTGGATAAAACATTGGCGAAAATAGAAAGCTGAAATCCTTCAAGATATCTACAATATTTAAAATATTATTACATATAAATTTAAAGAGAATTTGTGGTGCAATAAGGAGAAATAAAATAAAACTAAGGTACTACAAGGAGGTGTTCAACCATAATCTAGAAGATAAAAATTATCTTTCACACAAATTTAGGGACTTTTGGTGGATCTATGCACACGTGATGAGTTGAGAAACTATAACAAATGTTCCAAAATGCATTCTCGATATGCTTTATCACACACACCAAAAAATATTGTAAATTTGACTAGGTTAATGTCATTTCTTATGAATTAGATTTTTAGTTAGTCAATTTATTCAGGACCAATAGGTTCTTCATGATGGTGTATTTGATAAGAGCTTTGGTTTCTAGCCATGTCTTTTCAGACTTGCTGTATAATTCTAAATTCAATATGAATTCAAAACCAATATAGTTCTAGTATCCCATAGTGTGGAAGCATAATTCTTCTTTAAAAAAATTTCTAATTCAATATGTCTTTGTAAATCAATTCAATTGCATGATAACTAGAAAAGAGCCTCATCTACATAGTCACAAGTTTTCCTATGGGGAAAAGGTATGCATGAAGAAAGAGAAAGTAATATGCTAATTCAAATTTATGGATTTCAAGGTAAGACATTGTTGTTGCCAAGAATTTTCATAGATATATATTTTGTTGCTGATGTTTGTATGTGAGACACTGATTGGCTAATTATATTTGAAAGAAAAAATACAAGACAATTTATTTCTTTGTTGTTTACAATTGGAGAAATCATGGTGAAGAATGTGGCTCATGTTGCAAAGCTCACAGAGACTTTACATCCTTTTAACTTAAGTGAAGCTGAAGCCATTAAAAAATTTAATTAGGAGGGTTCCTTTAGCACACACTTGGAAACTATTGGGTATGGGAACTTGTTTCCACATGCTAAATAGAAAAGCGAGGAAATTCAAAATGCATCAACAAAAAATCAAGGGCTAATCATAGATGATGAATAAATTATTAAAGAATCAAGTAACATTACTTTTGCAGAGAAATATTTACCTTCCACAAACCATACTGATGCATGCTCGTCCTCAAGTCAAAAAAAGAGAAAAGATATTGTAAAAGTGAAACCGGTTCACGGTGGGCTATCTAGCAGCGGAAATGACAAAGAGCCTGATCGAAGATTCACTCTAGAAAGAACATATACAGGTGAATCATAAAAATCCATAAGTCCTATGAAATCAGGAAGCGTTGAAGGAGTTATTAATGTAGAAGTTGACAATGGTGTGCCACATAATTGGGTTAGTGCTCGTTTAGTATAAAATTAGAAAACAATGCAACAAATTGTTGAAGAATTTCTTACTTTTGATGACCATTTTTTCACATTGCAAAACACAAGATATGACAGGCGTGGTAAAAAATTGAATATTGAGAAAGTAAAGGTTCATAATAGAAAGGATATTGATCAAACGAAAATGCATGTTGATCTCTCTGATGTTGGAAGCACGTGGCTCATGAAACTCAATTAGCCAATAGGAAGAAAAAAACTCAAGATTGAAGACAAGAATAAAAGACCTAAGATGATCTAAATCTAGGTACTTTCTTGATGACTCCATTGGAAATATAGACAACATCGTTGCCAATTTGTACCCCCAACACGTCACATATATTTTCTAAACCTATCAATCTCCTTAATGTGGTGAAAACATATATTATCAGTAATATATTCAAAATATTGAAAATCATTGAGCATGCATGGAAATCAGCTTTCAATTTGGAGCATTTAGTACAAATAACTAAGTCATTTGTCGAGTGCAATGAACATGATCTCAAAGGAGGCAATTATTTCATAAACAATTACTTATCAAATTTTAGCCAGAGACTTTATTTACTTTCTCATCTAGAGAAAAAAAGGCAGGAACTGCCGAATGCTAATCAAATGAACAAAATCAAAGTTACATGGTATTAGAGAATTAGGAGGCTGGAGAACATTATTTTTGAATGTGAAAACATAGGGAATCTAAGAGAAAATGCCTATGTCAAGGTTGTACACATTGTGTAGGATCTAAATAGTCCATCTATCACATGTGAATCGGGATTAATTTTGAGAAAAACATTAACGGTTGAATTGGATAAGCTAAAATAGTCAAACGAAACAAAATTTGATAGTATTGTTTATTTTAGTACAAAGGAAATTAGTGAATGGCCAATTACTATTATTAATGTTAAGAAATAGAAATCTGATTGAGTTGCGTAGTTGCAAGAAGAAGAAAGGGAAATTAAAAAGGAGATATTCACCCAATGCATTAAAAAGGAAATTACAGTTGCTTCTATGAAAGATTACATATGGGCCAAGCTAAATAAATTTCTTGAATAAATAAAAAACTTGAAAAGTTGTTGACAATTAAACAATTAGGATTTATGCTTTTACATATTGTGAGTGTTCTTAAATCTTGTAATATTCGTTTTCCTATTTACTTGTGATTAAGTGTTCATATTTGTTATAGATGTTATCATAAACTAAGTGTTACACAGTATTTGTCACGCCTCCTGCACTTCCCTGTGACATACCCCAAAGTGCTTGAAAGATGGCCATCATACAATATACTTATCCATGTATACAACTCAGTTCCCTCATTTAACTTTTCTTGGAAAATGTCTTGAGCTTTCCCTCAAGAGATAGCTCTTAAAAACATAAAATGAGGTTCATCGCTCTTATGAAGCTTAAAACCGTGATGATCGCCTGTTGCACAGTGTTTGACCCAAGATGACATCGCTCTATTCCATTGCATACCCACGATGATCCAAAAAGGTAATTTTCCCAAAGAGGATGAGAATATTTGTGATCTAGAATCTTCTAGGGTGTCGAGCTGGAGTTGGTTTCGCATAGATGAGGTCCAATCCTCTTAATTTGACCTCTTTTTCTTATCCCTATGAGCTACCTCCTTGATATGTGGCCCTAATCCTATCTTTGGAGGTGTCTTAACTCCCTCCCCCAGCTTATAAATTCCTCTTCTCCCATTCCCAAATGGTTGGTCTATGTCCATTTGCACCCCTATGTTGAGCTTGTGCTTAGAGGCTATTCATTAGACTTAGAGAAGGAGCGTTTCGAGAGTTGCTTGGCTTGGAATTGGATTACCAAGGAGAGCTTTTAAACATCAAGGCTATGGTTGTAAGCTTCCCTTTATTTCCTTAAATAATCTACAACTACTGGTTCATCTTCCCGAAATATATATGTTCATGTATGTATTAGCTTGACATTCCTTGATCAATTAAGTAGGTTGTTGTTGGATTTGATATTGGTTTTGGTATTCTTTGTTGTATCTTAATCACTTGTGCATGTACATAAGCACTAAGAGAAGTAGGAACAAGTCTGTGACACAAGCGGTTCGAGGCCCTCAATAAAGGAAATCATAATAGAATCAGAACGAGGTAGGTCATCTATTTCGTTCTACTTTTCAATTATAACCTAGGAAGATGTCTAGTTGGTTGTCACTTCAATTACTAGACCCACTCATTGGGATAGAGGGATCGTCTCTACATGCATAGAGGATTAACCTTGTCAACAAAATGGTGACTCCACTGGGGACCCTATGATCCTTTCCATCCAATCCTTCACCCTGATCTTTTGACTAGTTTAACCAACCGTCATTTTTTCGGCTTGTCTGCATCACTCTGGGTTTATACCATCACTTATTACTACCTTAGATTGTTAATCCTGGATTGTTTCTTGGAATCATTTTAGTTTTTTCCCATATTCCTCACCCATCATGGGTTTATCCTTAACAATTGCGATGGCATCACGGTTTTTACCTTTATAGTCACGATGAAATTTTTTTTCTTCATTATTTAGTCGCGTTGAAATCATCACTACTTTTGGTATACAAAGTAGTGATGCCATCGCGAGATTGCCTATGAAAAGTAGCAATAATTGTGGGTTTGGGTAT
Organism: Pinus taeda; assembly: GCA_000404065.3. NCBI lineage: Eukaryota > Viridiplantae > Streptophyta > Pinopsida > Pinales > Pinaceae > Pinus > Pinus taeda. Next base: position 16,989 of record APFE030530167.1, read on the forward strand.
GAGAATTTTTAAGTTTTGTTCCTTAGAATCTAGTGTTTCTTGGCCCCTAAGGTGTTTTCCCATCCTGTATGCTTGGATTTGTCAATGTTTTGATTACTTTCCTTAATTAATTTGCGAAGTTTGTCTCATTGGCTTCGAAGTGAAATCTGACTGAATTCTAGGGTTTTTAGTCATTGGTCATTGCTTGCTGCTTGTTGGTGTCATTGAGATGCTGGTTTTGCTAGTTGATTGAGTGTTGTTTTCTGTGGAGATCATTGGAACAATCATTGTGCATTTGTTTTAGCTTGTCTTTCGAAATTTACTTTTCATGAAAATGCATTAGATTAGTTGCATTGCAAAGTTATTTTTTGAGATTCATCATTGAAAATAGATCGCATTTTTCAATGATTGAAAGCGAAAAATTGTAATAGGTGCATCAAATCATTCAAAATGAAAAGAAAAGCATAATTCATATAAGTGCAACTCTGTAAAGTAAAACCATTTTGCTTTCGAAAAAGTTGCATTTAGATAGTGAAAAGGGGAATTCATTTTTACTTTTGGCATTGCTTTTGGAAGACAAAAGTGAAAGTTAATGGAAGGCATTTTGCATGATGCATTATTGGTTGCAATTTCTTCCCTTGATTATTCTAGCTTTCATTGAAATGAAAGTTTTCCTTTTCTCATATAGTTGCATCATAGGTTCTCAAGTGACATCGTTAAGGCCTTAAAACCGAAACTTAATTGAATATAAAACTTAAAATCTATCAATTAATCTAAGGAGCATTTGAAACATTAACATTCACACTTAGTGGTCTAGGCTAGAGACGTGTTCCAGCATCTTTAAAACTTAGCAGTTGTCATTCACTCTTGCATTAGACAGTGCTAGCATGGACTTGTGATCCCCACACCATCGAGTATATAAAGGGAGACCCTCATAAGTTGCAAACCTCTATCCATAGAAGCCAAGTCTACTGCCCTGTAAACGTGATACACCGAACACAACATTTGGGGAGATTTCCTACACGTACGTCAAGTCCTTAGTAAATTTATTTGTTGAGGTGTATATTGTAGTTCAAGGTCACTTGGTACTCCTTTTTCCTAGAATTACCTCACTGGTCAGTTTGATCTTTTCTGGCTCTTTAAATTTGAAAAGATCATCAAGGACTTGTCCTTTCAAGCTTGCTAAACCAATGAAAGTGACTAGAGTCACATTTTCATCCTCTTATTGAATCTTAAAACATGAAAAGGCAAAGTTTATGTTTCAAATTCTAAAATTAATTGACTACAGAACAACATCCTTCCTGTGGAAATACTCCTTAGTAGATCTTAGGTTGATACCAATGGAAACATTTCCTGAGTGTATGAGTCAAGGAAACCCCTCTGATAGGAATCCTAGTCTCTTTCCTTCTTTTGGAAATATTGGTGCTCCTTATATGGCGACATTGCCCCTTATTGGATTGACCATTGATCTATCAGTTTGGTTATTTTTGACCTCAGTGGTTCCGAGTATCCAAACTTCTTTTCAACTAAGTTCCCCTCCATCTGATCAAAATTAACCTCATGTTGATCCCAAATTTGATCGCTTGCCTTCTTCACCTATTTCTTCATTCCGTTCTTCCTCTTCACTTGGTGAAAGTTTGGATTCTAGGAACCAAGGATCTAAGAATAAGAAGAACAGGACGAAGAAGAAGAAGCAAAATAAGAAAGGGGGAAACCAAGCAGTCATTGCTACAGATCCAAATAATGTAGAAAAACCTTCCAACCAACCCTAGAAAGTAAAATTCCCTTGCATGTTATGTAAGGGTGACCACCTTCTTCATAATTGTCCTAGTATTCCCAAGGTCTTAGAAGTGTGGACCACAAGTTCACATCGACCTTTTTCATCAGCCTTTGGCGATCATGATGGTGATAAACCTTCAACTAGTAATAATAAAGTCCATGGGAAAAAGGGAAAAGTCAAATTTCCCTCTAAGTTGTGTGAAGGTAATCATCTCATTCACCTTTTTCCTCTTATCGATGAAGCTCCCAAAGAGTTGGAAAACGTTATAGCTTCTCAACCTCGTCTTTCGACTGGGTATCGAAATATTTTCCCCGATCCTTCACTAGTTGATCTAGTGATTGATCAAAAGTCATCTTTGGTCAACCCCACTCTCTCTAAAAGTGAGTCTTGTGAGTCTTTTCTCAGCCAACCATGAGTTGAGAAACTAGTAGACTTGACTCCACCTTCAGTTAATCGTACCTTTTCGTTAGAGAGTGAAGCTCCTACTGTTCAAGTTCTTCCAGTTTCATCAGTTTCAAATGAAATAGAGGGAAATCCTCCTATCTGTGAGGTGCATGAGAGTTGTTATCCTATTCCCATAGAGAAAGAGGGTAGCTCTCTTGTTCCTACGCCACCCCCTCCGAGTAGTTTAGTCACTTCTTTTGATTGGAGTCAACTGGCAAGATATCGCCTTCCATCTTATTTTCATTTCCAGATTATAGTACAGGCTTACCATATGGTTGTACCTAGTACATTCATAAACGAGGGTGCATCTGTTAGCATCTTGTCCTCAACTGCTTGGCAAGCTTTAGGTTCTCCTCATCTTGTCCCTATCACCCAGAATCTGCTAGATTTTAACAAAGTAACTAATCAACTGTTATAGATCCTTCCTATGTTTCCAATTACTTTGGGAGGAAAGACTATCTATATAGATGTGATGGTTGTCCAAGGCCCTTTAGATTTTAATCTACTCCTTGGTCGTGACTATGTTTATGGCATGGGAGCTCTTGTTTCTTCTCTCTTTCGAGTGATGTGTTTCTTACATGAAGGAAGCATTGTGATCATTGATCAACTTACATTCATTGGTTCTAAATCAACTCCTTCTCAACCATCATCCCTGAATGGTTCTTATGTGCAAGCAGTATCACGCCTACCACAGGTTAATTATGTGGCCACTCGTTCCATGCTCACATCTACTGATAATCTTGTAAGTGATGTAGTATGCCATGTACTAGGGGCATTGGAGCCTAAATTTTCCATTGGATCCCTGGACATGTATCCCATCCAGAGTGTTGTTCTCCCATCTAGTAAGAAACTCTTGGAAGACATGGCCTCTATTGGTCTGTGATCAATTTGATGGAGCAGAGTTCCCTGTCTTGTGTTAAGTTCCGTAAAAAATGAAACAAGGACCATGGAGCAGAGTTCCATGTCTTGTGTCAAGCTCCTTAAAAAATGAAACAAGGGCCATGGAGCAAAGTTCCTTGTCCTGTGTCAAGCTCGTTAAAAAATGAAACAAGGGATATGGAGCAGAGTTCATTATCTTGTCTCAAGCTCCTTAAAAAATGAAACAAGGGATCTAAGGATAGCTATTTTACTATGTAAACCTTGTCAAAAAATGAAATAGGTCCCCTAAGGATATTTATTTTACTATATCAACCCCATTAAAAAATGAAATAGGTCCCATGAGGATAATTCTTTTACTATGTCAACCTCGTTAAACAATGAATTAGGTCTCCATGAGAAGAGTTCTTTTACTTATGCCAATCTTGTTAAACAATGAAGCAAGGTATTATGAGCATGATTCTTTTCCTGTGTCAAGCTCATTAAAAAATGAAACAGATCCCCTTCCAATTCGATTCTTCGATTAGATATCGTAAAATCTCGGTCGAGTCTTTCACTTGATCTCGTAAGTGAACCTTCATTCCATCCTCTTAGGTGAATGAGATGAAGCTTGGGGGGCATGTACCTAGAATTGAGTCATTATGCTGGGGGCATGCAAACTTATGCCAAGCATAGTTTATCTTTGTTTCAAGCTTGTGTAAAACTGAAACCAAATCCAAGCATAGTTTTTCTCATGTTTCAAGCTTGTGTAAAAATGAAACCATCCTCAAGTATACTGAAGCATAGTTTCCCATGTTTCAATCTTCTGTAAAAATGAAACCATTCCCACTTTACATCTTATGATTGCCATTTTTATCAGTCGATTTTTTCTAGATGAACCTTGGTTTGTCCATTCCATCGTCACCATCTCGTTGGTCGATCATTCACTTTCACTTGGTTGTTTTACCCTTGCCTAAAGAAAATTTACGATGAGTGGTCTTATTATCCATCCTTTTGACCATTACATGTTTCGAGCATTTCCATCATTACCAAAACCAGTTTCTATCCTTTTATACCTCTTGTTATTTTAGGCGGAGTCATTTTTAAGCTCTTTTTCTGACTCTCAAAATATGAAAATATTGTCAAGTACTTGTCTTTTTGAACTCATTAAATTAAATGAATTGACGTCCTCTCAGTATACATTTACCCCCTTTTTGGGCTGAGATTGACTATTTACGAAAAAGGTGCACCTTGGTCGATATGGTCAAAAGGTTCTCTTGAATATTGTTTTCTACCTTTTCGGGTTCGAGAGACAATTATGAAAAGGGACACGATGGAGTTTCCTTTTCCATATCTTTTTCAAACTCTCTAAATGTGAAAAAGATATTGAGTTATTCTTACGTCGGACTCGTTAAAATTTTACGACGAAAGACTTGTCACCATGACGAGATCAGGCTTCTCCTTCCTAGGGCTATAAAAACTTACTTGGATGAATTCATTCGAAGAATGAACTTATATGACAAGAATATGGTATCCTCTTCAAGCTTGTGTAAAAATAAAGAGGTACTCGCTAGAAATAGCAGGGAAAAATGAAGATGAAACATCCTTTATATAGGCAGCATGTCACTCTTGAACATGACACTTATTTGATTCTTGTGTCAGGTTTGGGATATCCTCACTCAATAACTTGCCCTTCCATGTTTGGGTGATCCATTTTTCCTCTCATATGAATTTTTCACTTCGTCATTATGACCCTTGGTCCTATGTTGAGTCTAAATGATGCCACACTCTGGAGTCGTTTCACCAATATGTTCAAGAGAAGTCCAATCTGCAGTTATTTACCTATAAATTGTTTGATTCATTGCTACAGTCTTGAATATTATTCCATTTTATTCCTTGTTTCGTGTTAATCATGGGGTTTCATCATTGCCCTCTTTCGACCAGTCGCTTCCTATTGAATTCAACTCATTATCCGGGAAGATGACTTAGAAACTCCCTTTCAGTACCTTAGAGTTGGCATGCCCTAATGGCTAGTTCTTCGCATCCAATGATGGCTCTTCATTATTAGCTTTTGATCGGGTGATTCCACGAGTATTTGACCTCAGCTTCATTATCAAATTCACGGATTATACTGTTGTACCTTGAGAACCATTGTCATTATTGATTGTTTCTCTCGTACTTGTTAACAATCCACATCATTGGCCAGTAATCTGGTGGTTTTCTATCATGTTCGACTTCAACGCGTTTATTTGCATGTTAGGATTCGTACATTGATCAGGTTGGGATGGAGTGCAGGACCTTGAGTCTTGTCTGTTATGACTCAAGCTACATGGAGTTATATGCCATTCATGATTGTACACATGTTTCTACTATATGGATGGTTGTGACCATACCGTGAGACCTTATATTTGTGATGATCCTTGTTATCTAGATGGTTGCACCCATACCATGGATCTTTTCATATAGTCTTCATCATTTGGATGGTTGCATCCATGTCATGGATTCATGTCTTGATCTCATATATATATATATATGCATCCTTGATTTGCAGGTCTCCTGATAGTGTGTGTCCTCATCCTTGCCAAAATCTCGTAAAGCATCTCAGCCATCACTTCTCGTTCTGCCTTCATGCTTTAGGGGCCATTTGTTACACAATATTTTGTCACGCCTCCTACACTTCCCTGTGACATACCCCGAATTTCCCCAAACATGACCATTATATAATATACTTATCCATGTATACAACTCACATCCCTCCTTAAAATATTATTGGAAAATGTCTTGAGCTTTCCCTGAAGAGATAACTCTTAAAACCCTAAAACAAAGGTCATCTCTCTTATGAAGCTTAAAACTGTGATGATCACCTATTGCATAGTGTTTGACCCATGATGGCATCGCTCTATTCCTTTACATACCCATGATGATCTCAAAAAGGTAATTTTCCCAAAGAGGATGAGAAGCTTCCAAAGCAACGAGATAGAGGTGGTTTTGCATAGATGAGGTTGAATCCTCCTAACTTGACCTCTTTGTCTTATGCCTATGAGATACCTCCTTGAGATGTGTGCCTAATCCTATATTTGGAGAGTCCTAACTCCCTCTTCCAACTTATAAATTCATCTTCTCCCATTCCTAAATGGTTGGTCTGTGTCCATTTGCACCCCTATTCTGAGCTTGTGCTTAGAGGCTATTCATTGTTGGGTGTGGTGCCTGATATCTTTTGTATTCAAATGTCTCAGCCAGATGTATACCCCAGGAAGACTGTACACCCCTCCACGTGGGGGAGGGGGTACGGGGGGGACTTGTCAATTTGGGCTATTCATTAGGTGAATGATCTGACGATAGAAGTTATGTTTAGTTTAGGGTTTTTTCCCTCGAAGGTAACCCCTCACTATATATGAGGGAATTGTATTTTGTTTAGGTATATCTGTATTCTGAGTGAGGAAGAGAGAGGAGATTGAGAGCGGAGAGGATGTTACAATGGATCTGCTGTAGGTTGTATCTCTTCACTTTGCTGGATTATATAATAAAAGAAGGACTGGCTATTTCTCCGTGGATGTAGCCCAAACTGGGTGAACCAAGTATATCTGTGTCTCTCTTGCTTTATGCATTTTTTGTGTTTATATTTCTGGAATATTTTATGTGTTCCATTGCTCCGTAATATATAATTTTCTAACATTCATTAGACTTGGAGAAGGAGTGTTTGGAGAGTTTCTTGGCTTGGACTTGGATTACCACTTAAGGAGAGCCTTTCAACATCAAGGCTATGGTTGTAAGCTTCCCTTTATTTCCTTAAATAATATAAAACTACTGGTTCATCTTCCCAAAATATATATGTTCATGTATGTATTAGCTTGACATTCCTTGATCGGTTAAGTAGGTTGTTGTTGGATTTTAATTGGTTTTTGCATGATTTGTTGTCTCTTGATCACTTGTGCAGGTACATAAGCACTGAGAGAAGAAGGAACAAGTCTGTGACACAAGTGGTTCGAAGCCCTCAACAAATGAAATCATAATAACATCATAATGAGGTAGGTTATTTATTTCTTTCCACTTTTCAATTATAACCTAGGAAGATATCTAGTTGATTGTCACTTCAGTTGCTAGACCCAGTCATTGGGCTATAAGGATTGTCTTTGTCCATAGAGAGGACTAAACTTGTCAACACTAAGCCAATTTCTAGATGCAGTTTATTGCTTTTATTTGTAGGTTCCTTTTTCATATTGCAATTTATGGAAGTCCAATTCCAGTCTTCGCTGAGACAAATTCATTTATTTTTGTGGTTAAATATAAAGATTTTGATAAGATATTTATGAATAAAGCGTTATTCTTTGCTCCCAAAACTTTCGAAGTGGTTTACTATAAAAAATGTAAATTTGGTTACATAACAACTTGCATTTACACTTCTTTATTTTTCCAGATAGATTTGTTTCATAGTTAAATTATCATCTATTTATGTATTTAATTCATTTAGGAACAATTATTGTTATTTTTCAAAATGCAGGTTGAGAAAGTTAAAGAGACTAAAAAATGAAATGGTAGTAGTGAATACACTAGTGAGTTGGGATATTAGAAACACCTCATTATGGATATTAGAAACCTACAAAATAAAAAATTAACACTGAATTTATTTTTGGATCTAATATATCTATTCTATTTGTAATATTTATTTTATTCATATCTATGATGAATAACTATGTAGTACTCTTTTTACTGCAACTGTATTCGTTATTGTTCAAAATTGATTAAGGTATGTGAATTCTAAGATTGTTTACCAATTTTCCGGACAATTTCGAGATGATGGTTTGCACAGGTTGTGGATTGTATACTTTGAACTTTTGTATTGTATCTAATGTTATTTTGTTGATTGGAATGAAAATGAATATTCAATAACAATTTTGGTTGTCATAAATATGTTACATCTTTGATGTTTATTTTAATCATTTCTATGATAATTTCCATTTGAATCTGGATAAAATTGTTGTTATTGTAATTTTAGTTGTAATTGTTATTGTTAAAGGATTTTTAGGCACAAATAGTAATCACCCTGTTCTAATTCTAAATTTGTTTACCAATTTGGTGAAATGCTCTGAAATGATGTTTTTGCAAAAGTTCTCAAGGATATCCTTTGAGTTCATCATTATTGTCAAATACTTTTCAAGCACAAACAATGACCACTCTATTCTAATTTTGAATCTATTCACCATTTTTGTAAAGTGCATGAAACAATGCTTTTTGCAAAATATTTCAAGGATATGCCTTGTGCTTTTACCTGTATACATTGTTTACATTTGCATAGACTTTAGATAGTATAGTTAATAGCATATACTTATTTAGCATCTGATGCACACATAAACCAAAGTTTTCATGTCAAAAAATGCTACTTAATTGACTTATTTGTAGTATGGTATGGATATTTGTTTTACCGCGCAACACTTCTTCCTCACACAGATTGAAAACATAGTTCATTTAATATTGGATAATACAAGTTCAATTGAAAAATGTGAAACCATTAATGCACTTAGTATTCAAGAAACATCAATAAAAATTTTCATTCACTTTATTTTGGTAGCAAAAAATATGACCGATAACAAAACAAGGTAACAGAGTAAATTCCTTGAATACACTTTTGTTCACTGAATAAATGAAAAAAAGATTTTTATTTATTGGCAGGATACCTTTAGTTAACCAAAATATAATGATATTTAGGATATTAATAAAATAATATGTTGATATCTATTTTTAAAGTGTGTCAAATAGAGCAATCATTAACAATAAGGAATTGTTATAGTTACTAGTATTAACGTTTTCATTGTGCGGAGTGTTTAGGTAGAGTTGAAGGTTTTATTGAGTAGTAGAACTATCTATAATAATGATAATGTCAATGTTAATATTATGAAATCATTTTTTTCACCTCCGCGCTCTTTATTACCCATTATACACACCTCTGCACATGTAGTTGTACAACAATATGTCTTAGTATTTCATTCCACGGAATCAAAAAACTAATATTGAGCAACTAATGATCAATATTAGATGTCAATTAATTTGTCTGAATTTTCCATTTGTACATGTGCCAAGGAAGCTTCCATTATGTGAAATATGGATATAGGAGAGAGGCACAATGTAGCGGAAGGAGAAAGTGTGAGAGAAAAGTGTGGAGTGTGAAGGGGCAGTGAACGTTTTCATTGTGTAGAGGGAAGTGGCCTAATATCTTTTATGCAAATCATTTTTGGTTGTGGGAACTTTCACATCTCTGCACTTACTTTGTATCAATGCTGAAGTTTGAATATTGGCACCAAAATGTTTTCCATGTTCATATACATTTCCGTCGTTGTATACTTTTTCGATACATCTATTTTCTGCAAAGCAATTGTTGTGTATATGCACAAGTTTCTCATTTTCTGTAGACATTAAGACCTTCATAGGTTTTTTCTACACATTATGATCATGTACAACACTTTTATGCAAGTTGATAATGGTTAACCAAACTTACATTTTCCCTATTTGCAAATGGAATATGCGTACTTGGCATGTCTACTTTAGCTATGCACATATCTTTTTTTTTATAGTTTTTAGTTCATATATGCCTTGGTTTTGCACATGTGTTGTGTAACATATAATTCATTTCAGAAAAAAACTATAATAATATTTTCATGTTCCAACCGGAAGCACACTTTAGGTGGTCTGGTCCATAATCAAATACATTTGTGTAAAATATTTTCTTGAATTAACCGTCTACAACTCACTAAATATTTCCCACTGTAGGTTCTTGCATTAGTCAATAAAAAATTAGATGAAAACAATTAATTTAGGAAAAGTTTTATTATTTTTATTATCGAAATGTTATAGTTATATGTTTTAATATTTTAAAATTTGGGTAATGTTAAGAACTTAAATACTTTGCTTTTAATTTAGTTAATTTCATTGTACAGAGTGCAAAAATGTGGAGGAAGAGTTCAATGTGCTTATTTCATACTTCGCACAATGAAAACTTGTTTCTCACCTTTGTATTCTATACATTGAAAATGCAACATTAATTCTTTCTATGTATATTGAACTCTACTATAGGCTTATATCTATATACATTGAACTCCAATGTAGGCTGAAGCACTATGTTATGCAGTAACACTACAAAACAATAATTCAATGGACATTCATTCACACCGAATGAATTATTTCTTTAATGTGAAAGGTAAAGCATTTTTAGTGTCCAACATAATCGCTGCATGGAAAAGGATTACATGCAAAAGAACCTTTGCATCACGATTTGCACATCTCTGCAAACATTTCCCAATGACAAAAATTGATGTCATGGCAGATTTCTTTTTCTTTCTCTCTCTATGCATGTATACAAGGCATCAATTTTCATGATTTTTAGACACATGAGAAATGTCAAAAATACTTGATCAATGTTTGGTGATACACATGAATGCCTACTAGGAAATTAATTAAGGTTTACTTCCACAACTAGAAAAAGCCACACTGTCCCTAAATCTAAATATACTTCTTAAATCTATATAGACATAATACAAGGGATGTGATAGTGCAAGTAGTACCTATCGACATGTAATCAAAACATTGTTCAAGTGCTTAATAAAATTTAATCTAATGCATTGTCTAATGATAAGTAGTTGTAAGAAAAACAACAATGTGTAGAGCACTATGCACTCAACTTTAAAATATTGAATGTAAATTGTTTTCACATTTTTCAGTTAATCGATACGTAATAAATCCATTGTGAACCTTGCATCGATTATTTTTCAAAGAAAATTTCAAGAATGAGAGGTAATGCCACATGAACATTAATAGAACCATGAAATCATTCTGTGTTAAAGCTAGCTAATCACGTCTGTGCACAATATTTTTGTGTTGTTGTATTTATGACATGTAGAATAATGGTCATGATGAAAGTGAATTCATATTTCTTTTAGTTCGTAAATTTCTCCTACAAGTTAGCACACATATATTAAAGATATTAAAGCAGTAATGATTAGCAAAATAAAAGAACGAGATAATTTTAGACAATCTACATGATGGACCAGTCGGGGGCCACTTCGTAAGTAACAAAACAGTGCATAAAGTCATAAGAGTTGGTTTCTATTGGCGCACATTGTTCAAAGATGCACACGCTTATGCCCACAAGTGCCCAGTCTATCAACGACGTGCCGATATAACTCGAAGGTCAGTAACCCCACCACAAACTGTTGGAGTGGACGAACGATTCCAACAGTGGGGCTTAGACATCATTGGGAAAATTTTCCGACATTCATCAAAGTAGTACTGCTACATCCTAGTTGCTACATATTACTTCACGCGGTGGATAGAAGCAGTTCCACTCAAACAAGTGAGTGACTAGGAAGTCATCATCTTCCTTCAAAAAAACATCATTTTGAGGTTTGGCATTCTTGTATCACTTGTTTTTTAAAATGAAACTTACTTCTCTTTGTTGAAACTTTATGATTTTTCATTGCAATATGGTATTGTGCTTAAGCATCGAACTAAATACTACTCGTAGGGAAATGATCTCGTTGAATCTACAAACAAAATCTCATTTTCATCATAAAAAAGCCCATTTACTCTAAACAAAAAAACTAGCATTCCACTCTGGTGAATTGTCTTTGGACTAACCAAGTTACACCCAAACCCTCTCTAGGCACATCTCCATAATTCCTTATATACACAAAAGAAGCCATCCTCCCACAAAATATCTACTTGCCTTCTCTCCAGTTATCCCAAGAATCCCAAGGCAAGGCATGTCTATTTGTTCAGCTTAGGACAGACACATTACACAAATTATTGGAAGAACGGATGAAAGCAAAAAAAAAAAATTCACTCCACCAGAACTATATCAAGAGATCATTCAATCGAAAGTTTGCAAGGAACACTAGATTCATTGTGGGTCACTTAGTCTTGAAGTGGGATAAATCCCACGAAGACAAAGTCCAACACATGAAGTTCCAGTCCCTGTTACTTGGTCCTTTCACAGTTCACAAAAAAGCTTGGCCAACACACATATCTTCTGCAATCACTTGATGAGAGTATCGAACACCTTCCTGTCAATGGAAAAGATTTAAAATGTTATTTTCAATTATCTAGGGTGGCACCCTACCCTATGTACATAACATGTTTATTGTTGTTCTATTCTTCTCTTTGTTGTTTTTTCTTCAATTTTCCTTGCTTTGTTTTGATGTCTTGTCATTTCATTTTGTAAATAAGTATTGTTTTGTACTATGTTTTGGCTTTTGAATAAGTATGTGGTTGAAGTCAAAGAGTCTTGTGACACTGCAGCGCTTGAGCAATCCTGTGTTCTTCTTCTTTGTGCTTGGTTGTAACTTTTTGTTGATGAAGTCTTGACAGAAAATACGATCCATTTGTTAGGGAAGCTCTGGTCAAACCATGAACCTGTGTCCTTACTAGGAAACCCCATTCCCATACTCAGTCTTCTGCTTTGTGTGTTCAAGATTATCCAACTAGTGGAAACAAAGAAGGGGAAAAATCTAAATGAGCAAACCTAAATCATAGGTCTTACATGCTTCTCTGAAGGAACAAGTCTTCTACTCTCAATAATTCAGGATTCCTCTTCTTGTTGGGTTGTGTTATATTCTCTCCACAACTAGCCCACGTAGTTAACTGGGGGGTTAAAGGGGCGGCGTAGCACCCTCTTTGTTGCGTCGATTGCACAACGGGGGGGTCACGGGGGGGCGAGTAGCCCCCCTCTATGGGGTCCGAGACAACGACCTGGGGAAATTTTTTTGGGACCCTATATTAGGTGTGACGAACCTACCTATGGTTTTGTGCATGGTTTTAGCACATGGTTTTCGACGCAATGGTTTTTCGGTCCATGGTTTTGGACGCAATGGTTTTTGGTCCATGGTATTGGGTGCTTCGGCATGTATAAATATGTATTGTAACATTGAAAGGAACATAATGAAAAATCAAGCTAGTAGTCCCGATTTTGGGATCCTGGGGAAAATCTTTGTGTATATGTGTTTTATGTGTTATGCTCTCACATTGTTTATTTTTTGTGTTTTAGAATTTGTATCCAGGTAATTTCTGTACGGGGTTAAAACCTACATTTGGTATCAGATTTGTTTTGGCTTCAAGGGGATGCCTTTTTTGCTGAGGGGTTTTGCTAAGGCCTATGGTAGACCCTGTTCAGTGGGATATCTACAGGATCAATTTTGGTGGTGGAAGAAGATGGCGAGTAGTGGAAAGATAGAGATCGAGAAATTTAATGGTCAGAGATTCGAATTATGGAAACTGAAGATGGAGGATCTATTGGTGGATAAATATTAGTGGATCGCAGTAGATCCAGGTACTAAACCAACAGGAGTGTTCGATGAAGAATGGAATAAGTTGGATTGGAAGGCAAAGAGCACAATACAATTGTGTGTCTCAGATTCAGTATTGCTGAATGTATCAAGGGAAGCTACGATGAAGGCTTTGTGGGACAGGTTAGGGACTTTGTACAATCTAAGTCTCTGGTGAATAAAGTGTTCCTACAGAAAACATTGTATAACTTGAGGATGAAAGATGGAGACTTAGTGACAGAGCATCTGAATGCATTTAATACTGTGGTAAGTCAGTTATTATCTGTTGATATTAAAATTTTAGATGAAGATAAGTGCATCAATTTTTTGTGTTCTCTACCAGATTCATGGGATATTCTAGTTATTGCAATAGATAGCAATGCAACTGCCTTGCAGTTTGATCAAATAGTCTCATCCTTGCTGACGGAGGAGATGAGACGAAAAAAACACGGAGACCCAGAATGGTGACACCTTGTCTGTATGAGGACGGTCCCAAAACAGAAACAAAATAAGTCATCGTGTTGGAGATCTAAATCTATAGTGAGATCTAAATCTCCAAGAAAACCTATAAGGTGGTGTGATGGAAATGTAGAAAGGAAGGACACTACAAAAGGGATTGTAAATCTAAATCTCCTTACAAAGGAAAGGGATCTGATGATGCTCCTTCTACAGAGGCGAAAACCACCTCAGATGAAGGTGGGGATGTGTACTTGGCTTCTTCAAATACACATGTAGATCATGAGGCATGGTTGATTGATCAGGTGCATCCTTTCACTTCACTCCACAAGAGAGTGGTTCTGCGAGTATGAGAAATATGATGGTGGTGATGTCTTCTTGGGGGATGACAAGAAGGCTAGAATCATTGGTTGTGGAAAAGTAAAGTTGAAGTTGCAAGGTGGAAGGGTTAGAACACTTCCGAGTGTTCTGCATATTCCTGTATTGGCTAGAAATATGATTTTCGTAAGCAAGCTCGATGATGCAGGTGTAAAAATAGTGTTCAAGAAGGATACCTGCAAGATTGTTCAGGGAGCACTGGTATTGATATCCGGAGTTTGGATTGGAACTCTGTACAAGCTGCAAGGTAGCATTGTTTTTTATTGTGCAACAGTTATGCGGTTCCTCAAAGTGGAGCAGAAAATCTAATGGTGTTTGGAGAGAAGACCATGTTGTGGCATCAAAGGCTTGGACATATTAGAGAGAAGGGCCTTCGAATACTTCATGGTAAAGGTATGAGTAATAGCTCTCTGGAATTTGATTTCTGTGAAAATTGTGTATATGGGAAGCAAAATCGGGTGAGTTTCCCCTCTGGTGGTAAGAGGGTGAAATAGAAATTAGAACTTGTGCATAGTGATGTTTTTGGACATGTGAAGGTTCCATCACTGGGTAAGTATATCATTTACAGATGACTTATGAAGGAATACATGGATATATTTCCTAAAGAAGAAATCTGAAGTCTTTGACAGGTTTAGAGAATTTAAGGCTCTGGTGGAAAACCAGACAGAGAAGAAGATAAAGGTGTTGAGGACAGATAACGATGGAGAATTTTGTAGTAAGGAATTTGAAGAATTCTATAAGAAATGTGGTATAGCACAGCAAAAGACTACTCCATACACACCTGAGAAAAATGGAGTTGTAGAAAGAATGAACAAGACGTTGATGGAAAGGGCAAGAAGCATGCTCAGTGGTGTCGGGTTAGGACAAGAATTCTAGGTAGAGGCGGTGGGGACAACATGTTACCTGGTCAACAGATCACCTTCATCAGTGTTGGAGGATAAGAATCCACAATAGGTATGGACTGGTAAGAAATCCTCTCTTTCACATATGAGGGTATTTGGATGTGATGCATGTGTACATCTTCCAAAGGAGAAAAGAACCAAGTTGGAGAGTAAATTTGAAAAGTGAATCTTTATTGGGTATAAGGATGGTTTAAAGGGTTATAAGCTTTGGAACCCAGTAACAAGGAAGGTTGTGAACAACCGAGCTATGGTGTTCAGAGAGGTGAAAGATGTTATTAAGCATGAAGTCCAACCAAAGGAAACTAAGAAGATAGAGTTTGAGCTTAAGGAGGAAGAATCATACTCTATAGCAGAGGAGGAATCAAAAGATGAAGAGACACAAACTCCGAGTGTGAGAATATCATTTCGAGAAAGAAGGCAACCGGAAAGGTATATTCCATCTGCTTTCTATTCAAATTTTGCTTTATCTATTACTAATGATGATCCTAGAACTGTGAATGAAGCAATAGATTCAGAGGATGGAAAACTCTGGAAAGAGGCCATGGTTGATGAAATGGCATCTTTGCTCAAAAATGAGGCTTCAGATCTGGTGGAGTTGCCGACTGGAAGGAAACCGATTGGCAGGAAATGGGTGTTCAAGAAGAAGACAAATGCAAAAGGAAAGGTGGAGAAATACAAATCTCGGTTGGTATAAAAGGGTTATTCCTAGGTGTCGGGAACTGATTTGAGTGATATTTTTTCTCCTGTTGCTAAGGTAGCTTCTATAAGATTACTTTTATCTGTTGCTACTAATTTTGATTTTTAGGTAGAACAGATGGATGTAAGGACAACATTTCTTCACGAGGATCTGGAAGAGGAGATCTACATGAAGCAACCTGAAGGCTTTGCAGTGAAGGGAAAGAAAGAACTGGTATGCAAGTTAAAGAAGTCTCTATATGGGTTAAAATAGTCACCAAGGATGTGGTATCAAAAATTTGATACATTTATATGGGGACTTGGCCTCACCAGAAGCAAAGTAGATCACTATGTGTATTTTAAATTAATTGGTGACAATGTTATTTATCTGGTCTTGTATGTGGATGATATGTTGTTGTTTGGAAATGACAAAGAAATTATCCAGGATTTGAAGACCCAATTGTCCTCTAAATTCGACATGAAAGATCTTGGTGTTGCAAACTATATTTTGGGCATGGAATATAAAAGAGACCGGGTAAAGAGGAAGCTCTGGTTAAACCAAAGGAAATATGTCAAGACAATATTGGAGAGGTTTAATATGCAAGATAGTAAACCGGTGAAGGTTGCTATTCCTATAGGTGTAAAGTTATCTGCTAAACAATGTCCCAAGACACAAGAAGAGTAAGTGGACATGTCCCTGTTCCATATGCAAATGTAGTCGGTAGCCTGATGTATGCAATGGTTTGTACTATACCAGAAATTGCACATGCAGTGGGAGTATTGAGTAGGTTTATGTCAAAACCAGGGAAGGAGCACTAGACAACAGTGAAGTGGGTTTTTAGGTATTTTTGTTGCACTAGTGATTATGGTTTGTGCTACCAAGGAAGACCAAGATTGGACAAAGTTTTTGATATTCATGGCTTTGTTGATGTAGATTGGGCTAGAGATGTAGATTAGAGAAGATCTACAAGTGGGTATGTGTTTAACCTATTTGGAGGTGCATTCAGCTGGATGAGTAAGGAACAATCTGTAGTGGCATTATCAACTACAGAGGCAGAATACATGGCAGCCACTCATGGAAGCAAGCAAGTAGTTTGGTTGTAGAGATTGTGTTCAATTATGGATTAGTACAGGGAGCTATAAGGATAAACTGTGATAGCCAAAGTGCAATTTTCTTGGTAGAGAATCCTACTTATCATTCAAAGACAAAGCACATTGAAGTTTAGTATCACTTTGTGAGGGATATGATAGAAGACAAAAAGGTGTTGCTGGTAAAGGTGGACACTTTGAAGAATACTGCAAATGCATTGACAAAATCTGTGAGCTCTGAGAAGTTTTCTTGGTGTAGAGAAACAATGGGTGTTGCAGTGTTGGATAAATGACTAAGCTCTCTTGTGGCCCCCTATGGAAAGAAAACAACAAGTGGGAGAATGTTGGCTTGTGTTATATTCTTTCCATGACTAGCTCATGTAGCTAACCATGGAGGTTAGAGGGGCGGCGGAGCGCCCCCTTTGTTGTGTTGATTGTGCAATGGGGGGTTCACAGGGGGTTTGAGGGGGGCTACCGATGCCCCCTTTGTTGCGTCAATTGCACAATGTAGGGGGTGGGGTTACAGAGGGTTTGAGGGGGAAGGGTAGCCGCCCTCTACAGGGTCTAGGGCAGTGCCCAATGGAAAAGATTTTGGGACCCTATATTAGGTGGGATGAACCTACCTATGGTTTTGTGCATGGTTTTAGCACATGGTTTTCGATGTAATGGTTTTTCGGTCCATGGTTTTGGATGATTCGAAATGTATAAATATGTATTGTAACATTGAAAGGAACATAATGAAAAATCAAGCTGGTAGTCCTGGTTTTGGGATCCAGGGGAAAATCTCTGTGTATATGTGTTTTATGTGTTATGCTCTCACATTGTTTATTTTATGTGTTTTAGAATTCGTATGTAGTTAATTTCTGTATGGGGTTAAAACCAACACTTCTTCCCCAAAAATAAATAAGTGGCTATGCACAATCCTCTTTGAAAAAAATTCATAAAGGCAAAATACGAGAAATGCTTCATCACAGAGAGGTGAAATAGGCAAATCCACTAGGGTACTGACCAAGCTCACTAGAAGTGGAGCAATGATTGTGTTCCTGCGTGACTCCATCAGGGTACTGTCAAAGTCTGTTGGCAGCGAAGCAACACCAAAGATGAAAACTTATACTTTGAAAATTTTAAGCTCGCAAGCCAAGCTACCCTTCCCGATTTTGAAACATTGTGATCTAGCTAAAACTTTTGTTGTGTTCCACTGAGTTGGTACAAGGTGGACCATGTATATACATGGGGTAAGTGGGGAAGCCAAAGTAACCTACACAACAAATCAATACTTCTTGAAAAGCCAAGGCCCTGTGCTCAAAATGAACCAAAAAAGAGAAGCCTGTATTCAACTAGTGTGTTGCCAAGAGTTGTAGCGACTGCAACACTCTCCAAAATTTTGGCCTGCATCCAAATTTTAGAGCCTTCCTTGGTTTTCTACTCATGGTTGCAAACACTCGGGCTCATTCCATGAGATCCTGTTGATTCTTTACACCCTTTTTGCTTGATCGACCACCACTCGTCTTTTGGCATGTTGATTGTTATGTCATGCTTACGATATTGTTTTGAAAATTTTGAAGGTTTGTCTTTGTGTGGATGAGTTGTTTTCTCTCTGTGAACATCGATTCTACTCACACATAAAGTTGCAATCACTGCTGCGCAGGTGTCGTCACGGTTGTTCGAAGATCTATCTAAAGTGTCCCACTTATTGCTCTTAACCTTTAAGACAATCTCACTAAGAACATGTTTGTCTTGTTGGTCTGAGGTGTCTTATCATCGATTCATGCGAAGTGTGTGATCACAATGTCTTTATATGCACAAGTTCACTTGCTCTCACACTTAGCCATTTTTTTTCTGAAAATATTTCAACCGGACAACCCTCCTTTAACCAGACCCTGACTGAGTTGCACTACGTAGTCTCAGCTCTAAGTGACCCTACTTTGCTGCCTAGAACTACAAAGTGCTTGAGTTTGTCCTTTGATGTAGTCTTCACTGCGCAACCCTGGAAGTGAGAAAGATGACTGTCTCCCATAACTGCGCAAAAGTTCTCCCCAAATCCGATCCAATCTACGCTTCTCACAAGATCACTCATCAAGCCTCCCTCTAGTCTACCGAAAACCTAAACTGCATTGTGACCCTGAACTGCAATGCTCTCCAAAACTATGCAGACATGACCAATTTCCTACCCTGCACTGCCTCTAGAAATTGCACTGTCATGTTGAGTCAGGCATCCTGCTAGTTTTCTCTGCTTTTTCCATGAAAATATCCCAATTTTGATTGGCATACCTACTTCTGCCCCACTCTACACTGTTTCCAAAAACTCTGCAACAACTACCTTTCCTGCAGTGTTTCTAAAAAATGTGTTGTTATGACCTGTGACTCCCCGCAGCCCGACGGGCCTTGCTATGGAAAACTGTGTAGAAATGTATGCCAGTGCCTCCTACTACCCACTCTCTCTTCCTCGGAGAAACTGCACATATTCCTAACTAGACCCCCAATGACCTGCCCAGTCCTCATCCTAAAAACTACGCAGAATTTCAGAGAATTTCTTCCCAACACCCCGCAGGCTTGTCTTCCTCCCAGGAACTGCACAATTTTGCCTAGCTGGGGTTTACCTTCTAGATGTCACTGTTATCCCAGATTGCGCAAATCTACCTCCCAGTGACATCTATGTAGTTTTTCCTGACCATTCTCTAGAGCCTCTCATCCCAGCCTAAGCTGTGTTCTACACAGTTTCAATGCCTTGTCCTCCCTCCCGATCACCTGCACCTGAAACAGAAAACAATGCATCATGCTAGACTAGGCGATTTTTTGATTTGATGTTGCCTCATCATGAGTGATTGTAGGTACAGGTGCATTGATGAAACATGGCACGATAATGAACGGGATGAAGAAGAAGTGCATGCTAGAAGACTCACAGTTGAACAAACATATGAAGCACATCAAGCAGCAAGAGAAAGGGACACATACACATACACCATTAAGAAAAGACCAAAACCATTGAAGACCCCCCACACTTTTCCATGCAGAGGTGAAGATATGATACACTGAGAGCACACTTATCACTCAGCAACATAACAGCTCGACACAAACACCACGGTCTTTGAGTACATATTAGTAGTGTCATGTCTTGTTGTTTCATGAGTTGTCTCTGCCAGATCACTACTATGGGCCATACTTGTTGGAATCAATGTAATGTAATGTGAAATTAAAAGAGATGCACATATGAATTTGAAGAGTCATGTAAGTCGAAAATTCAAAGGAAATCAAACAGTCATGAGGGAAATCGAAGAGTCACAAGGGTCAAGTATCCCCCTTATCTATATATATCCCCTCATTGTATGAGCAAAGGAATTTTCACCTTGGCGACTCCCACATAGCCTTGAGAGTCTATAGTCTACTCTTTGAGGATCGAGGAGTAGCTCTAATGTCCCACTATTGGGGTTAGTGATGTATGGTCTACATATGTGTCTTGGAACTTTTGATTAATTTAGAAGCCTGTCAGAGGCTAACACGTTTTCATGCATGTTTTGTATCTGTTTGTACGATTATTATTTAAATGTTTGTAATGCATGTTTTCTTAACCTATACTAAGATAGACGAACTACTTCGGTTATTTTATTACTTACATTGTTGAAAATGTGTTGTATTGTTTAACATTGTTTCCTCGTACGTGTGGACTACTCTGGCAGACATTAGACATACCATTCTTATTTCCTAACTTATAAAAATCATCACCCCGATGTGGACTACTCTGTTGGATGGTGTATATGTTTTCCCTTGTACTTTGGCTTTAATGACTACCATATCCACTGTGGACTATTCTGTTGGATGCTAGACAGACCTTTGTTGTTTTCACGTGTGTCTCTCCCTGGGTGGTACTACTACCTCTCATCTAGAGGCTCACTTTTACCCTCTCCCTTACAGTAAGAGAACCTGGATACAAAGTTACATTATGCACTCACCAGGCATACTCACCTCGCTTTCTTGAAGTTACAAGCATAACACTCTCATGTGCTGAACAACAAGAGCTAGGACAAATATCTAAGATAATGGAAACCAGGCCATCATACTAGATGGGACTCCTGCACCAAATGATGTGAGGTCTAGTTCAGACTTCATATTAGGGAGATCCCCTTAATGTTGATGGGTCTAGCACCATCAACATTTCACTTTCTATATATTGAGAGTATTTTTTGTAATAGATATCACCCACTAAATAGTGAAAGTTACTGCTTACATATCATATTAAGCAATCGATAGTTTAACAATGGGAGCTTCTAGTAATCAAGCACGTATAGGTAGGATGTGAACCTGACAACGTATGAGAGGAATAACATTAAGATTTGAAGAAGCAATGTGACAAATGTGAAGCATGTTCTAAAAGTCTTTGATTTTGGACAAAACACATTGAACATAGAACTATTGCCATAAATTATTAATTCATGATTCGTAGCATTATTTGGAAAAACCATTTGTCATAAATCGTGGGGGAATGTGTAACAGCTAGCTGGAATGCATTGTGTTAGTTAGCTTTGTACCTTGGTCTTCAAAATCGCATGTCAGGTTATTCTTAAATCAAACTTTGTTCATCCTTTTTCATACTATGATATCAAATAAAACGAGTCAACGTTGTCATGGTGGTGGGGACCAATTTAACCACCAAATCGATTCATGATAGAGGTAGATGAACATGTCTTCACATAATATTATTTTTGATTTTCCTTACACATTTTATATTTATAGATATTGTTTTCAGTTTCTAAGCTAATTTTGATAATCGAAAAATAATTCATACCTATTTTATATTGTAATGTTTTGTCTGCAATGACACATATTTCAATGATATTAAAATAAGAGAAAAATGTGAAGTAAGTGGACAAGATGGTTTTGGAATATTGAGATTTATTTCCACCAATTCTCATAAATGTTGGCTTTGATATCTTCAATTTCTATTTATTGAGTGTGTCATATGTGGCAGTTTCCACAAGAGAAAGATTAACAACTAGTGATTGGGAATCAGGTGAAGAATTGCAAAGTTAAGAAGGATTGAGAGGGAAAATAGGTAGGAGAAAAAGGAAACAATATATTTTCACTCATACAATTAACTAATTTTCTCATATAGATGATAACTTTCATTGGTCATTTGCATATTAGCGGTATCTGAATCTGTCAATGGAAACTAAAAGAAACAACATTTGTAGTTGTGTATTGATGAATGTTGTAGCGAATAAGTGCTTGAAACTATGCTAAGCAAATAATTCCCTGAGCTCAAAACTACATGAACTGAGTCAACACTATTCAACAATTCATTTTCTTAACTGCTCAAGTTCTTTCCCATCATTCTCTCCAAGATATTCCTTTCTTTAGATAGTCATATAGGTATTTCTATGTGATCTTTTCCCACTTCATGAACATAATAACTACAACAAATGTTCCAAAATCAATTCTCTATTTTATTTCTTAGTGATACAAAACATATTGTATAATCAACTAAGCTAATTAGATTTTCATTCAATTTGCTTTACAATTAGTCAATTTTTCTAGCAATAATAGATTCATTATGATTCCATGTCTTTGATGACTTACCCTATTAACCTAAATTGAAAACAAGCAAAGAACCAATGCCATCTTCGTATCTCATAATGTCCAAGAAAATAACTTTTTCAAATCTTTGTTTAGTTCAAAATATGTTTTCACAACTCATCATCTACAAGACTTATAAAGAACCAAAAATAAAAAAAACTAGTAATGGACACAAAAAAAATTTCTTTAGAAACCAACATTAATAGGGAAGAAAAACACAATAAAAGATGTGTAAATCCTACACAACAATGTGACAACAATATACAACCTCCACACTTGCTATTGGTGCAACCACATCCATCAATCTAGGAAAGAGAAAAGCTTTTGCCATTGGAAAACTAATTCATGGTGAGTTATTAGGTCGTTGAGATGACGAAGCGTCTCTTTGGAGATTCATTCTAGGAAAAGCGCATACAGTTCAAATAGCCATATCCAAAAGTATCGCAAATAAAGAAGTCAATGAAAAAGATATAGATGTGGAAAATGATAGTGGTATACAACCTAATTGGGTTACTTCTTATTTAGACGATAATTAGAAAATAATGGAGAAGATTACAGAAGAGGTTATTATTTTCAATGAATGTCCTATCACATTCCAAAATGAAAAATATGACAAGCGCACCAAGAGATTGAGAATTGAAAAAGTAAAAGTTCATAATAAAAATTTTATTGAGCAAGAACAAACAGATATTAATATGTCTAGATTCAAGCCAAGAAGCTCATGGTATTTCATCAATCTAACTGTCACACACTTGCATAATCTATTAACAAACAGATTGTAGAAAATCCGAGATTGAAAGAAAGAATAAAAGAACTAGAAGACACTCTACATTTGGTCCTCTATTGATGACTCCCCTGGCAATATGGACACCACCATTGTCAATTTATGTTGATGCAACTCCACACAAATCTAATAAAGTTGTAAATTTGCTTAATACATTCAAGTCATATATCATTAATAGCATATGCCAAATATTATAAACTATTGATCATGCATCGAAATAATATTTTGATTTAATGTGTTTGCAATAGGAAATTAAGATATTTTTGAATTTGGTTAATAGTAACCTTTATCTAGACAAGAAATTCATTGACAATGATTTAGTTACTTTTAGTTAGAGGCTTGAATTAATCTTTGGTATAGAGAAACAAAACAAAGGATTTCCAT
The DNA here is from genome assembly GCA_000404065.3 of Pinus taeda. Taxonomy (NCBI): domain Eukaryota; kingdom Viridiplantae; phylum Streptophyta; class Pinopsida; order Pinales; family Pinaceae; genus Pinus; species Pinus taeda. The sequence continues at coordinate 40,596 of APFE030530167.1, forward strand.
ATGCTAAAAGAATAAATAAAGTTTAATTTGTATGGTTTGAGAGAATCACCACACTAGAGGAAATCATTTCTGAATGTGATAGCCTAAGCACTAGAAGAAGTGATGCATTTATTAGGGCGGTAAACATTGTACAAGACCTAAATAGTCCACACATTGTACACAATGCTGAATTAATTTCAAGAGGCATGCTAAGAGATCAATTGAACCAATACAATTAGTATACTCCCACATTCATTACAACCAAAGCTTGGTGTAATTATGCATATGCATATTAATTAATTAATTACGTTTCCAAAAAACTGGAAAATATATATATATATATATATATATATATATATATATATATATATATATATTATATATATATATATATATATTATATAATAATAATAATAATAATAATAATAATAATAAAAATAATAAAAATAATAATAATAATAATAATAATAATAATAATAATATAAAAAAATAAATAAAAATAAATAAATATATAATAAATATCTATATATATATATATATATATATAAATATATATTATATATATATATATATATATATATATATATATATTATTGCCAATCCAGAACTTGCCTCGTCTCCTTCAAGTCTACTATATCCAGTTGCATTGCATATAACAAACAAAATAGACAATTATACTTATGTTTCCATAAAATTGAAAAAAAAACCTTGAAACTCTAGAAATTTCCTCGTCGCCTTCGAATATGATATATCCAGTTGCTTTGCATATATAAAAAAAACAAGCAATTATATTAATAGGAAGACAACTTGAATTAGTATAGCCCATTATCGCACACTTCTTGCACACCCTTTCTATGTAGAATGAAATTTTTTTTGGTATTGCAATTATGATTATGTTCAACAATTTTTTTATGACTATGCTTTGAAAATGATCTCGTGTATATCTAAATTGTAGCTATGGTGATTATCCTTTGAATCTCAATATAATTTTCATTAATGAATCTAAGTATGTATCAATTTCATGATAATGTATTCTACAGGCTTTTGAGCATATGCTTTGAGACTTTGTATTATATCTAATGTTGTGTTATTGATTAAAATGAAAATGAACATTTGACAATAGTTGTGTATCTCAAGTGTACATCTCTGAAGAATACAATGCTAACACCAAGTCTTTAGAATTGAATAAATATCACTCTACAGAATACATAACTGTAGATAAAGCTTTCATTATGCTTCCTCTTCACTCCCTCCTTTTGTACAATCAAATCTCGGTTCTCTTTTACATGATGCTAATTTGAAATATTGTAAAAACGTGAAAATGGAGAAAAATGGTACAAGAGAAAAATAATTTATGTGGTATTGAACCAATTAATGAAGAGCGATAACCATTGACCCAAGAGGATCTCGAGACACCAAGGGGACGGATAAAGGCTCAAAATTCAAAATGGCAGAAATGAGTAGTTTATGGCATCATTTGAAAGGGCTATTCTTCCTGATCACGATGGCATGAACGGTTCGTCAATCTGAGCTCATATGCAAAAGATAGAACCCCTCAAAGATTGGTATGGCAGAGGAAAAAAGGGGCCCACAGTGGGCCACATGGCATCCCAGTTAGCATGTGGGACCCACATGGAAGCTTGACACTTGGCATCCCTCCAATGGATTTCTAGACCTGCACAAGGAAAAAAATCATTTTTGGGTTATTAAATGACGATATGACAAAATTTGTTTTATAGTTATTTAAAATAACTATTTATATTAGTCAAAACCCAAAATTTATATAAAAAAAAACATAAAATATGGTTACACCCATATAACAAAACCCAACGTGGCGTATATTAAAGGTCATATCCCATATAAAGGACCACGTACGAAATGGTGGTTATAATATGGTTAAACCAAAACCATATATATATATATATATATATATATATATATAATATATATATATATATATATATATATATATATATATATAAACCCCATACCAAACCGTATGAAATGCCATGGTGGTTACCCACCACGCGTAATAAAAACAAAACTGCTCCATGTGAATCAGTACTGCAAACCCAATTTAATGCGGATCATTGGGAAGGGATGAGTGTGGTCTCGTGAGGTACGGGCCCGCCCCCCATTGATGGTAAAAAAAATATAATATATGTTATATTTTGGGATACGGTTGGGATTAATATCGGTTTGATAAAAATAACCCATAACCATATTATGATTTAATCCACGTAAGTTTTATATACACTCATATTTTTACCACTGCCAAGGAGGAGAACAACGGCACGAATTTCGAGACAAGGTGGTGGGACCTTGAGCACTTAGAAACCACTGGTGGAACATTGCCTGCGCAGAATTTTTGGAGGAGGGTGATTTTGGTCCAGGCTCAGAATTGGGAAAGCTGTATATGGATTTTGCACCTCTCGGCAACAGGAATCCATTGGCAGTGTCAGTTTCTGCAATAGAGCTCTCCAATTTTCGGGCACTTTTCAGCATGGAGGTATAATGCTCCATTTTTGTAAATTGATGAATGTAACTTCTTTTGATGCCATTTTCAATGAATGAAGGCTGCCCCATTGATCGAGTAGAGCCTGGAGACGTAGTCCAAGGGGGATGAACTCCGTTATCAAGCTTCTTGTCTTCTTTTCATGCTTATGAGTTTCTTCTTCTTCTTCTCACATGTGCACATTTAAGTTTCTCTTTGGTTAAGCTACAAATTGTTTATGTAATTCTTTTCATGCATCTATAAACAAAAGATAACCTGGATCAAGTGGTATCAGAGAAAGTTCTTTTAGATGTGAATTGCATGTTTGTATGCTAATGAGAATCAGGCTCCGAAGAGGCGAAGGAGAGTTACAGCCTTTAGACCGTGAGGCGGGGCGTACACATAGAAGGAGAAACATGGCAGATGAAGATGTTCGGTATGAGGAGGAGCTCAATTTTCGCAAGACCTTCTATATGATCGCAGATCATGTTGAGAAGTTGTTCTCAAAGCTTGAAAAGCAGGAAAATGCACAAGGGAAAGCTCTAGAAGGACAAGGTTCAGTACATGGAGGTGATGGGGGAGATCCACCTCCTTCTCCTTCTACAAGTGAAAGTTATTCTTCTTCTCACCATCATAATAATTGAAATTCCAAAGATGCATCTAAAAAGCCCTTTTTTAAATTAGATGTTAGATTTGATCTCCCCATGTACAATGGTGAAAGCAATGCAAAAAAGATTAATAATTGTACTAGGCAGATTGAGATCTACTGCAGGATTCAGCAGATCATGGAGGATGAAGCAAAGATTTAGCAGGCCTCTTTGCAATTAACCAGCACTGCTCTCGTTTGGTGGGAGAGCAAAGTACAAAGTAGTAAGGATGTGGGTAATATTTATTCCTCTTGCCCTAATTTCATTTATGCATTAAAAGCACAATTTTATCCATTGGGTTACATGCAAAAAGCTTTAATGAACTGGTAGTATTTAAGGCAAGGCAAAGGTCAGGATGTCAAAGTTTTACAGAAGAATTTAGGAAGCAAGCACTTAATTTTGGTATTGCACTTGATACACCTAAAATTGTAGCTAAATCAATTGGATCGTTACATAGTTATATTAGACATTCATTGTTATTGTTTGAACCAACCACCATTGATGCGGCCGGTGTAAAGGCCATTCACATTGAGAACAAGGGCAAATATGACAAAGATGACCAATCAAAGAAAACGGCAGCAGTCAAGAAAAGGGGAGAAAAGCCCTCTTATACCCATTGTGGGAAAGAGGGGCATGATGAAGAGAATTGTTGGAAGCTGCACCTTGAGTTGAGACCTGAAAGGAATGATAGAAATGGGAAACAGAAGGTTGTCACCATCGTACAACAAAGCCAAGATTCTGAGTCAGAGGAAGATGAGAAAGTCACAGCTACAGGATTTGCACGAGATAGACTCGTTGACTTAGGGTCTGACTCCGACGATGAGATGAATTTTACCGCCCTACGAGACGCAAAAAGAGGACCCATAGATTTGGGGTCTAATTCTGGTTATGAATCAAGGATTTCAACCAGGACACTTCCCTCAACAGGATGCCAAGAACTTGAAGAAATTAACCACCGCATCCAAGCAGAGAATGTTGAGCTAAGGAGGCTTCTATAGGAGGCGAGGTATGAGAACCAAAGGTTGCTACACAAGTTGCAAGCCAAAGATGGGGCCTTGGAACAACCACAACATAACTATCGGGAGGTAAAAAGTGATTCTCCAATTTCATATGATTTTCATGATGACGAGTTTTCTACTTTTGAAAAACATACTACAGGGATTGGATCCAGACTAATGAAGAAAATGGGATATCAAGGAAAGGGCCTCGACATCAAAAGTCAAGGCATCATAAACCCCATCAAAGTCAAGGAGTTTCCACATTATGCAGTACTCGGGTACGTCCGAAAGGAGATGGGGAAAAAATCTGATATGGCCAATAACCATCCAACAACAAATGATGAAATTCCTTCCTCACAATCCAGCAATAATGAAGGCTCCATGAACACCTTTCGAAGAAACACCAAGGGGAAGCACCCCAAGGCAGCCCCAAAAGTTTGTAGGAGAAAGAATCATTGTAATCATTGCAATAAAGAAGGACACAAAAAAACCACATGCCCGATGCTCCATGTTCCAGAAACATCGCCAGAGGAGCCGAAAGATGAACATGTCCAACAGATGAATCCACACCAGTCACGATGGTCTGCTTTGCTAAGATGGTTTTTTTAGGAGTAGTAGCTTGTTATGGCCACCATTGTAAATCATATGTTGCAATGTAAAAAAAATGATGGCATGTTTCCCATCACTTGAAGACGCAATGATGATATTTTGGCCTTTCCTCATTAGTATTTAAGGCATTAATTAATTTTTATGTAATCATTGGCCAATGAGTGTGTGCTATGAAGTCTTAGCAAGGAGGGGTTGTTGAGTCATGTGTGGTGTGCATGATTGCAAGAATGTACCAGTTTCATGTGTAGGAGATTGACAGTATGGATTGACAGTGTGTTGATGCTTTTGGAGGGCCGAAAGCTCCCTAGTGGAGAGGTTTGATCCAGGAGGATCTCGAGACACCAAGGGGATGGATAAAGGCTCGAAATTCAAAATGGCAGAAAGGCGTAGTTGATGGCATTAGTTGAAAGGGCTCATCTTCTTGATCATGATGGCATGAACGGTTCGTCAATCTGAGCTCATATGAAAAAGATAGAGCCCCTCAAAGGTTGGTATGGCAGAGGAAAAATGGGGCCCACAGTGTGCCACATGGCATCCCAGTCAGCACGTGGGACCCACATGGTAGCTTAACGCTTGGCATCCCTCCAGTGGCCTTCTAGACTTGCACAAGAAAAAAAATCATTTTTGGGTTATTAAATAACTATATGACAAAATTTGTTTTATAGTTATTTAAAATAACTATATATATAAGTCAAAACCCAAAAATTTAAAAAATTTAAAAAACCATATAAAATTTGGTTACACCCATATAACAAAAACCAAGCATGGCATATATTAAAGGTCACATCCCATATAAAGAACCACGTATGAGATGGTGGTTATGATATGGTAAACCAAAACCATATATATATATATAATATATATATAATATATAACCCACACCAAACCGTATGAAATGCCATAGTGGTTACAAGTTCTATGGTTATTAAAAGTTTATATATATATATTATATATATATATATATATATATAATATATATATATATATATATAATATATATATATAATATAAATTATAGATATAGATATAGATATAGATATAATATATATATATATATATATATATATATATATAATATATATATATATTATATATATATATATATATAACATGGAGCCAATGCATATGTATAAAGTTGGGGTATGGACTATTGACCACAGATACGATGGGCTTGGGTAAGGCAGCCACATATGTGGTCCCGCCACCCAAAGCCACCACGTGTAATAAAAACAAAACTACCCCACGCGAATCAGTACTGCATACCTAATTTAATGCGGATCATTGGGAAGGGATGGGTGTGGTCCCGTGAGGTACGGGCCCACCCCCATCAATTATAAAAAAATATAATATATGTTATATTTTGGGATACAGTTGGGATTAATATGGGTTTGGTAAAAATAACCCATAACCATATTATGATTTAATATGCATAAGTTTTATATAAACTCATATTATTACCATTGCCAAGGAGGAGATCAGTGGCATGAATTTTGAGACAAGGTAGTGGAACCTTGAGCACTCAGAAACCACTGGTGGAACCTTGCCTGAGCAGAATTTTTGCAAGAGGGTGATTTTGGTCCAGACTCAGAATTAGTCAAGTTTTATATGGATTTTGCACCTCTCGGCAACAGGAATCCATTGGCAGTGTCAGTTTCTACAATAGAGCTCTCCAATTTTTAGGCACTTTTTAGCATGGAGGTATAATGCTCCATTTTTGAAAATTGATGAATGTAACTTCTTTTGATGCCATTTATAATGAATGAAGGCCTCCCCATTGATCGAGCAGGGCCTGCAGACATAGTCCAAGAGAGATGAACTCCGTTATCAAGCTTCTTGTCTTCTTGTCATGCTTATGTGTTTCTTCTTCTTCTTCTTCTCACATGTGCACATTTAAGTTTCTCTTTGGTTAAGCTATAAACTATTTATGTAATTCTTTTCATGCATCTATAAAAAAAATATAACCTGGATCAAGTGTTAGTAGAGCAGGTTTTTTTAGATGTGAATTGCATGTTTGTATGTAATGAGAAATACGCTCTGAAGAGATGAAGGAGAGTTATAGTCTTTCGATCCCGAGGCAGGGCATACACATCGAAGGAGAAACATGGCAGATGAAGAGGCTCGGTATGAGGAGGAGCTCAATTTTTGCAAGACCTTCTATATGATGGTAGATCGTGTTGAGAAGTTGTTCTCAAAGCTCGAAAAGCAGGGAAATGCAGAGGGGAAAGCTTTAGAAGGACAAGGTTCAGTACATGGAGGTGATGGGGGAGATCCACCTCCTTCTCCTTCTACAAGTGAAAGTTCTTCTTCTTCTTACCATCATAATAATCGAAATTCCAAAGATGCATCTAAAAAGCCCTTTTTAAAATTAGATGTTAAATTTGATATCCCCGTGTATAATGGTGCAAGCAATGCAGAAATTCTTAATAATTGGATTAGGTAGATTGAGATCTACTGTAGGATTCAGTAGATCGTGGAGGATGAAGCAAAGATTTATTTGACCTCTTTGCAATTAACCAACACTGCTCTTGTTTAGTGGGAGAGCAAAGTACAAAGTAGTAAGGATGTGGGTAATCTTTATTCCTCTTGGCCTAATTTCATTTCTACATTAAAAGCACAATTTTATCCATTGGGTTACATGTAAAAAGATTTAATGAAATGGCAGTATTAAAGGCAAGGCAAAGGTCAGGATGTTCAGAGTTTTACAGAAGAATTTAGGAAGCAAGCACTTAATTTGGGTATTGCACTTGATACACCTGAAATTATAACTAAATACATTAGATTGTTACATAGTTATATTAGACATTCATTGTTATTGTTTGAACCAACCACCATTGATGCAGCTAGTGTAAAGGCCATTCACATTGAGAACAGGGGCACATATGACAAAGATGACCAATCAAAGAAAACGACAGCAGTCAAGAAAAGGCGAGCAAAGCCCCTGTGTACCCATTGTGGGAAAGAGGAGCATCATGAAGAGGATTGTTGGAAGCTGCACCTTGAGCTGAGACCTGAAAGGAATGATAGAAATGGGAAATAGAAGGCCATCGTCATTGCATAGCAAAGCCAAGATTCCGAGTCAGAGGAAGATCAGAAAGTCACAGCTACAGGATTTGCACGAGGTAAGCTCGTTGACTTGGGGTTTGACTCCGGTGATGAGATGAAGCTTGCAGCCCTGGGGGTCATGAAAAGAGGACCCATAGATTTGGGGTCTGATTCTGGTTATGAATCAAGGATTTCAACCAGGACACTTCCCTCAGCAGGATGCTAAGAAATTGAAGAAATTAACCACCACATCCAAGCAGAGAATGTTGAGCTAAGGAGGCTTCTATAGGAGGCGAGGGATGAGAACCAAAGGTTGCTACACAAGTTGCAAGCCAAAGATGGGGCCTTAGAACAACCACAACATAGCTATTGGGAGGTAAAAAGTGATTCTCCAATTTCATATGATTTTCATGATGACGAGTTTGCCTACTTTTGAAGAACATACTACAGGGATTGGATCCAAACTAATGAAGAAAATAGGATATCAAGGAAAGGGCCTCGACATCAAAATCCAAGGCATCATAAACCCCATGAAAGTCAAGGAGTTGCCGCGTTATGCATGACTCAGGTATGTCCGAAAGGAGATGGGGAAAAACTCTGATATGGCTAGTAACTAGCCAATGACAGATGATGAAATTCCTTCCTCACAATTTAGCGATAATGAAGGCTCCATGAACACCTTTTGAAGAAACACCAAGGGGAAGCGCCCCAAGGCAACCCCGAAAGTTTGGAGGAGAAAGAATCATTGTAATCATTGCAATAAAGAAGGACACCAACAAACCACATGCCCAATGCTCGAGTCACGATGGTCTACTTTGTTAAGGTGGTTTTTTTAGGAGTAGTAGCTCGTTATGGCCACCATTTTAAATCATACATTGCAATGTAAAAAAAATGATGGCATGTTTCTTATCACTTCAAGATGCAACGATGATATTTTGGCCTTTCCTTATTAGTATTTAAGGCATTAATTACTTTTTATGTAATCCTTGGCCAATGAGTGTGTGCTATGAACTCTTGGCAAGGAGGGGTTGTTGAGTCATATGTGGTGTGCATGATTGCAAGATTGTACCTGTTTCATGTGTAGGAGATTGATAGTATGGATTGACAGTGTGTTGATGCTTTTGGAGGGCCAAAAGCTCCCCAGTGGGGAGGATTGATCCAAGAGGATCACGAGACACCAAGGGGATGGATAAAGGCTCGAAATTCAAAATGGCAGAAATGAGTAGTTGATGGCATCAGTTGAAAGGGCTCGTCTTCCCGATTATGATGGCACAAACAGTTCATCAATCTAAGCTCATATGCAAAAGATAGAGCCCCTCAAAGATTGGTATGGCAGATGAAAAATGGGGCCCACAGTGCGCCACATGGCATCCCAGTTAGCACGTGGGACCCACATGGAAGCTTCACACTTGGCATCCCTCTAGTGGCCTTCAAGACCTGCACAAGAAAAAAAATCATTTTTGGGTTATGAAATAACTATATGACAAAATTTGTTTTATAGTTATTAAAAATAATTATATATATATATATATATAAATATATATATATATATATATATAAGTCAAAACCCAAAATTATAAATAAAAAAAACCATATAAAATATGGTTACACCCATATAACAAAAACCCAACGTGGCATATATTAAAGGTCATATCCCATATAAAGAACCACGTAAGAAATGGTGGTTATAATATGGTTAAACCAAAACCATATATATATATATATATATATAACCCCATACCAAACCGTATAAATATGCATAATGATATAATAGTTATATATATATATAACCCATACCAAACAGTATGATATAATACTCATGGTGGTTACAATTCTATGGTATTAAAGTTTATATATATATTATTATATATATATATATATATATAACCATGGAGCCAACACATATGTATAAAGTTGGGGTATGGACCATTGACCGCAGATACGGTGGGGCTTGGGTAAGGTGGCCATGTATGTGGTCCTGCCACCCAAAGCCACCACACGTAATAAAAACAAAACTGCCCCACGTGAATCAGTACTGCAAACCCAATTTAATGTGGATCATTGGGAAGGGATGGGTGTGGTCCCGTGAAGTACGCGCCCGCCCCCCATCAATTATAAAAAAATATAATATATGTTATATTTTGGGATACGGTTGGGATTAATATGGGTTTGATAAAAATAACCCATAACCATATTATAATTTAATCCACCTAAGTTTTATATAAACTCATTTTTTTACCATTGCCAAGGAGGAGATCAGCGGCATAAATTTCGAGACAAGGTGGTGGAACCTTGAGCACTCAGAAACCACTGGTGGAACCTTGCATGAGCAGAATTTTTGCAGGAGGGTGATTTTGGTCCAGAATCAGAATTTGGCAAGTTTTATATGGATTTTGCACCTCTTGGTGACGAGAATCCATTGGCAGTGTCAGTTTCTGTAACAGAGCTCTCCAATTTTCGGGCACTTTTCAGCATGGAGGTATAATGCTCCATTTTTGGAAATTGATTAATGTAACTTCTTTTGATGCCATTTTTAATGAATGAAGGCCTCCCCATTGATAGAGCAGAGTCCAGAGACATAGTCCAAGAGGGACGAACTCCGTTATCAAGCTTCTTTTATTCTTGTCATACTTATGTGTTTCTTCTTCTTCTTCTCACATGTGCACATTTAAGCTTCTCTTTGGTTAAGCTACAAACTGTTTATGTAATTCTTTTCATGCATCTATAAACAAAAGATAACTTGGATGAACCATGGGCATTATTGTTGAGTATATTTCTAATCCTATTTTTCTAAGTGTATGTAGTGTTCACAATTGTTTCAATTAAGACAATGAAAGACAATGATAACTTTGTTAAGAGGTGCATTTATGTTCAATTTATTTTCATTTGATTATTATTGCATTATATAACTCTGTGTTTTTTTTGTTATATTTTCTATGTACTCACTGATATGTAATATTGTATAGAAGAAGGCATACAAAAATGTATACAGAGATATGATAGATTACATAACACTGTTTATGTTCCCTACCTCACACAAGTGTTCTTCCACACAAAAGAAACACTTCACAATCTAAAATATATCTTGCACAATTTGTACAGACCTAAAATATGCATTAGCTATTCAATTCCCTATGATTTCACACTTAGAAATAATGTTCTCTAGCCTTTTGATTCTATTGAAACCATGCAATTTTGATATGCTTCATCTGATTACCATTCACCAATTCCTACCTTGTTTTCTCTAGATCAAAAAGAAAATCAAGCCTTTGGCTAGAATCACATAATTCATTATTTATGAAATTCTTGTCTCCTTTGAGCTCATGTTCAATGCATTCGACAAATGACTTAGTACCACAAAATTAGTCTCTATTGTCCAAAGATATGAAATTTTGCAAAACTTGCTTCAAAGTTGTGTAATATATGTGTCTCCTTATCTGCACTCAATTATCTCCACACATACCCCTTCACCCGCGCTTCCTTCACTTTGCATACATACATGGTTCGATGCACTTGTTCTCCCGCATAACGAATCTTAAAAATAGTTAAGATGAAAAAAACGGTTCAAAACAAAATAAGAGAAAAAGACACTAGCAATACATGTCATAGTGTCAATGTCCCCACCTTAACAAAGATATTTTCCTTCGTTCCTGGTCCCCCTTGGGAAGGGGGTTTCAAGGTCTACAATAGGATGCCCCCCTCTTTCGAACCTAATATATCAAGTTCCTTTGCATATATCAAACAAAACAGATAGATGTACTAAAGATCCATATAAACTTTAAGCACTCTGCACAATGTATTGACCTTACTTGTTCTGCACCTACACACAATAATATTAGAACATTAATATAATAAATAATATGATCCAAATTAAAACATGACATTTTATGAGCACTTTCTCTTGCTATGTATTTTCTTCTACAATGTTAAATTAGCCTTATGTGGAATGTGAAGGAGAAGAACTTCACTTGATATAGCCTTTATTCTCACACTTAAACCCCCCCCCCCCCCCCTTCTTCCCTTGCTTACACAAGGGAATTGAAATCTTGCAAGTTCTCATATATTTTGACTCTTTAAGCACTCCAAATAATGTATCAATGTTACTTGTTCGATGCCTCTACACAATAATATAAACAAATTAATATAAGTCATAATATGATGTTAATTAAAAAAGATGATATTCGTTGAGCACATCCTCTTGCTAAGTAAATTTCTTTTACAGTTTTAACTTAGCCTTATGTGGAATGTGGAAGAAAAAATATTGACTCGATATAGTCCCCTTTCCTACACTGTCCATACACCCTTTCTCCCGCACTTCTCACACACCTTTTCTCCACACAACAAAATAATAGCAGTTATCCCCCTTCCCTGTCCTCCCCTCCTTTAGCCTTATGTGAAATAAGGAGGAAGAAAACTTGATGCGATATAGTCTTCGCTCTCATATTTCTCACATACCCTTTCTCTTGCAATTGTCACACACCCTTTCTCCCGCACTTTATGCACACCCTTTCTCCCGCACTTTATGCACACCCTTTCTCCCACACTTGAATTTGCAACCTGCATAAATGGATAAACGAATGAATCTATGTGCAAATGGAATTCATTGTGAATAGCATGGATAAGAATTCATTATGCATAAATAGCTTAATAAACCTTTCATTTTATACAAAATAACTTTATTGTGGTCTCAGTATGTAATATTACTCGATATTTGCTTCATGTGAATTTTGAAGCTCCGTACAATGTATCAATCCACACAAGTAAGATTGTAAATGCACAAAATTTAACTTCCACATACATTCCCCTCTACATAATTATACTAATATATAATATATCTCAGTATTTAATTTTTGAACTCTGGATAATGGACAAACTTTCACTTTTGCATACATTCCCCTCCGCAAAAATAAATTGATATATAATATTGCAATGCATAAGTGTGGATTTCTCACTATTTGGTTCATATGAATCTTGACAGTCTGCACAATATATAAATCCATACAAGGAATTTTCTGGACTTATATTCCTCAGTATAAGCTTAATATGAATCTTCAAACTTAGTATAATGGAAGAACTTGAACTTCTGCATACATTCCAAAATCTTCTTTCACTAAGGTATGTGGGGGAATTGCGCAGACAAAGAATGCACACGGAAGTGTGGAACATTGTGGCACACTTTTACTTATCATTCTGTACACTTTATTTACCGCATAAATCACAAATAATGCGGACTGAGAATACCTGAGTTGTTTGTCACACTAATCTTCGCTTTAAGATATACAATTTTGTGTTTTAAACTGAGATGCAATTTCACTAGCTTCAATCGTTTAAATACTAGTATTGTGCATAAGGAAGGTATGCAAGAGAACTTTGCAGAGGGAAAATGCATGTGGAAGTACAAAACATTGTGGCAAAATAATTTGGAATATGGAGATACAAATTATTTAGTATTAAATGTTATGAATAATATATAATAATAATGATGCAAGAGAACTTGTGGATAGAGAATGCATGAAAATTGTATTTGTTATTAACACATTTTATCTAAAGTTGGACAATAAGTGTTCAATTTACAAATGCATTTCCATTGTGTAGAATTTTGTGCGAGGAGCTTTCAATATGTTGAGAGTTTTCAATGTGCAAAGGACTTTCACTGTGTGGAGTGTTTTGTGCGGAGAGATTTCATTGTGTGAAGAACTTTCATTATACGAAGTTTTCTTTACACTCTACACAACTTTTAATCAATTAATTAATGGTAGAGACAAACACTATTTTGCATTGCAGTTATTACTCTTATTAATATTAATATTAATTTTAATATGGCAAATAGTCAAGATAAAATGATAAAGAATAATTAAATGATAAAAAATAATTATAGAAGACTATTAAGAATATTAATAAAATATTATTAAAATTAAAAGAGATAATAAGAAGGAAGATAAATAAAATGAATAATTCCTAATTATTTATTAATTAAAAGGGTAAAATGTTATATAATAATAATTAAAATTAGTTATAAGAATAAGAGAAAAAATTAGATTAGAATAAGTTAATTTAATAATAAGAATAGGACTAAAATAAATAAAAGTAAAATTAAAAGTCGATATGGCGAAAATAGAGCCTTAAGGGAATGTGAACAGTAATAAATAAAAAACGATGAGAAACAATTAAATAAATCAATAATAGCTAGAGGTCAAACTAGAATGATTAAGGTTAATTATAAGAAGATTATTAAATTAAAGGATTTGGTTGAAGTAATCATATACTAAGAGGAATAAGAATAACATTAATGGAATTTTAAAAAACTAAGCATAATATTACTAAAGAAATGGCAAATAATCAAGATTGAAAAAAGAGAAGTTGGTCAAAGGAAATTTCTATGAAAGAGAAATGGGCAGGTTAAATTACGGAGATTTTATGATTAATAAATTAAATTATTTTGATAAAAGAGGGGGGATTGAATTAAGGTAAAAGGAGTGACTTAATATAAGTACAAGGTTAAATTTAGATTAGGAATTAAAGGGAAGGTGGGGATAAAAATTAGGGGAATAAGAAGAAGAGGATCATGTGAAAAGAGTCTCAGGAAGATTGGGCTTATTGAATTCAGGGTTAGATTTTGAAGATAGAAAATGGATAGTATGTTTTCAAGATTGGCTAAATTTATAACCATCTTATCAATCAAAACTGTTATAGTGTTTTTTTTATTTCTTGTGCCTCCTTAATGACTTGCTTTGAGTGGAAAGAGGCGGAGGAAAAGATCTTGGTACTATTAAATCAAATTAAATGGCGGGTCTTGTGGGAGCGTTCAACAATGGCATATTTAGTGGTTCAATTATGGAAGGTATCCACAATGTATTGTTTTAGGTGAGCATTGAATGATCTCCTAGTTTATCTAATGTAAGACGTCCCACAAGAGCATGGGATCTCATAGACTTTGGGGCCCAACATAATGTCATTCTTGTCTTTGGGAGGTCGAAAGAGATGGCTAAGGGTAGTCCGAGGTTTGAATAAAGTCTTGATGTTCCTTTTTGAGAGGATTTTTGAATGATCATTAATTCCATGAATATAGGGAAGTGTGACTTTAGCTAAGCGATGATTAATAGTCAAATTTTGAGGGTGAGGGTGGAGGGCGGAATGGAAAGCCTTTTTAACTAGGAAGAGGTGTAATCATTAGCCTTGAGGGCTTTGGTAAGATGAGATTTTTGAATGGGAAAGGGTTGAGAGGAAGAAATCTGAATAACGTGAGTAACCAAGGTTTTTATAACAACATACTTTTGTGAAGGATGTTAGTGATAGGTGGCATGGAGGTTCCTATCGATATGGGTTTTCTTACGATATATTTGATGGGTAAGAGAGCCATCGATGAGGCAAGAAAGTAGAATGTCAAGAAAGGGGAGGGAATGGCTATTCTCAAATTCTATATTGAATTGGATGTGGGGAGAAATTTGATTGAGATGGGTAAGGAAGGCTTGGAGTTTGGGTTAATAATGGAACCAAATAAAAAAGGTATCATCGAGAAACAACTTCCAGAATTTAAGTTTAAGGTGGTAACTGTTAAGGAATAAGGCCTCAAAGTGCTCCATGAAAATGCTCGCAACAACCAAGGAGAAAGGAACAAAACTGATAATTATACCCTCAATTTGTTTATAACAAATTCCATGGTAATTAAAGAAAGTGACAGTAAGAAAAATCAATCTTAAGAAGATTGATGATTTCAAAATCCACACACTTGGAAATAAAGTTAATGGCTTCAAAGACAAAATTTTTAATAAAGATAGAAACGACATAAAAACTAACTATTATGTCTTTTTCATCTAAAATAAGATGTTTAAGTAAGATTTAAAATTTGGAAAAACATAACCAAGAACATAACTATGTTGGGGATAAAACACAACTAAGAACATAACTATGCTGTGGATTCTATTAGAATGGTTACACCCATTATAATTAATGGAAAGTGTTCTATACAAGAGTTTAGTGATGTCTCTCGAATGAATCAAGGATATTATTTATTATATAGATAAGTGAAAAAATAATTTAGCGATGTTTCCTAATAAGTAAATAAAATAGTAGACTTTTGAATTTTATTAATTAGTGTTAATTAATATTTTATTATTTTTATTTGTAAATGGATTTTTTAATTGTGTAAAATAGAATTAATATTATTATAGGAATGGGAGTAAATGTTAATCAATATTTTATCATGTTAATTTAGGAAGAAAATATTTAATTGTACAAAATAAAGTTAATATGTATGAGGTCGGGACTCGGGAGATGTGGAAGGAGAGAAAATTATAAATATTAAGGCTATAAAAAGGATTAATTGGTAAAAATAAGATATATAATCATTTTGAATATATCTATATATAAGTCGGTAAAATAAAAGAATTTTGGAAGAATTTTATAAAAAACTAAAGCACGTGTTATAATATTAATGGAAAAATAAAATAAGAAAAAAAATTGTGCATAAATATAGTTATATAAAATTATGTAATTCAATAATATTATTAATAAATAAAATTTAGTAGAAATTTTTAAAACTGAGTTTAGATTATTTAATCTGTAAAAATCTTTAGTGTTTGAAAAGTATTTCGAGATACATTCAAAATTATATTTTAAATAACAAAAATATCACAATCTTACTTGAAACTCTATTGCTAAATTTTAATTAAAAAACCATTAAACTAACCCTTAATTATAATTATAATTAAAACAATATTCAAAATTATATCTATTAAATAAATTACCCTTAATTATAATTGTAATTAATAATTACCCTTAATTATAATTGTAATTAAAACAATATTCGTAAAATATTATCTATTAAATAGTTACCCTAAATTATTATCAATTAAATATCATAAAATAAATATTAAGGATCATATAATACATTAAACATTGACTTTCCCATTTTTTTTTCCATTTACGTTGTTTCACTAAACAATATGGGCAAACAGAAAAAACTACAATTATTATATCGTGAACCGTGATTAATATTTACCCCTTGCAATATACTTTTATTGGAAAACGGTTAAAATACAATTACTTAGATACTCAAATTGAATCCGTTACAACCATCGACGCGAACTTTGAATAACGATTTGAAATAAAATGAGAGATGATTTACGATGGATCCATGACATTCCACTGTCCGACCGTCCGATCTGACATTTGTATTTAGCAAAATATTTAAGAATCAGTTGTATTTCCTGTTGGGGTTTTTTTTGGCAAAATCCCAAAAACACAAAAATTCATGCACACAGAGGCAATACTCTGTTCCCTTTACTCCAGGATCTTTTTGCACAGGGAAGCTTTAAAATATTATTTCGGAGAACAGAGTATTACACACTCATAAAACTTTGTATTCATTAAAATAAAATCCATGATACAAAATTCATCCTTTTTCACTCAAAGGGATTCACCAAGAGAAATTCACCAACAAAAGTTACTCTGTCTCCTCCTTAGATTTTACACTGCTATGTGTAAAAATCTCATTCACCTTTACTGCTCTAAAAACAGAGTTTTACATATACTGCTGTACTAAAAAAAATAATCTTACATTTACTGCTGTAAATGTAATTCCTTTCATTACATTTCAACCTCCAAAAAAAACTTGCAATGTTGTGCATTCCTTTCTTACCATATGAAATCAACACATAACAAAACATTCATGTTGCTCCCCTTGTTCTCTCTACTCGCACTGCTGTGCCTTCATTTCACATTTCTTTTAAATCTTCATCTTCATTCTTTCATTGCCTTCACCCTCTATTTTCTTCAAAAAAAAAACTTACATACAAACTTTCACGCTTTTTACTTATCATGCTCCCGTGAATATTTAAAACAATATAATTAAAAGCTATGTGCTATGCCCATACCTCCGTAAGTAAAAAACATTAAAATTAAAAACAATTACCTATGCCCATGCCTATTTTACATTACCCATACTTCCGTATCGGCAAGAGCTAACCAGCCTGCCATAAGGCATTAAATGCCCGTATAGAAGCCAGCTATAACATGTATGTCAAAATGGTCATACGGGCGTGCATGGCGTGCATGGTTCTTCCGGTCAATTTCCGGCGTCGCGGATCACGCCCGTTCACCGAGACCCATTCCCTCGCGCCGCGCCAATTAACCACCGTATCCGGGAACGCGGGACCCATTTTCAAACTCTCTCCCTGTTCGAACCTGCTCTGCGTATCCTCTGCAACCGTCTGCGCATGCTCTGCAACCGTCTACGCATCCTCTGCGCTGGTTAGCTCTCGCCCTCTGCGCATCCTTTGCAACAGTCTGCGGATTAAAATTCACGGCCAGGTAATCTAAGAAACCCAGACAAAACCAAGGATCTCGCTAGACCAGTTCTTGGTGGTGAGGATATTCCTTATCCAAGACGTTGTCGCACTGGTTGTTCTGCAACAGAAACAGGTGAGGTCCTAGGCCACTTTCTGACTGATGGTTGGGGTCTTGCATTAATCTTATAAAGTATGATTTCTTGCATTGTCATATTAAGTATAGGGTTTATATAAAACGAGCTCAAGGATTTTCTATTCCAATGAATTTTTTTCTCCTGAAATTGGATTGATGCCAGTAAATTACTGTGAAATTGCAACTTCATTCAAATTCTTCTCACTGCTGTTCTGAATTATGCCCATTAATAGCACGACAATGCATCAGAATTAAATCAATTTGAAGTCTCGTAATCCAGGTAGTCCAGGTAATCTAAGGATCGTGAAGCCGTGAATTAAAATTGTGCTATAATCTAAGGATCGTGAAGCCGTGAATTAAAATTGTGCTCAGTTTGTTGATGACGGTTTGAACGAATAGCTTTAAGGAAATATGTGTTTTCTGCACAAATTAAAGGTTTTGCTGTAAATTCTGTTATTCCTCCCAATTTTTATTTTTATATTTTTAGGCGGATCCACTAGCGTTCAAGCAATTATTCTTCATTTGTCAATTATTCTTCTATTCCAATGAATTTTTTTCTCCTGAAATTGGATTGATGCCAGTAAATTACTGTGAAATTGCAACTTCATTCAAATTCTTCTCACTGCTGTTCTGAATTATGCCCATTAATAGCACAGCAATGCATAAGAATTAAATCAATTTGAAGTCTCAAAGAACATAATTTGTTTTGAAGCCCACAGGGCATGGAACAGTCAGCAATAGTGTACATTTAAGGCACTCCTGGTGTAAAGTTCACTGATCTTAAATCCATTGGGTCTAGCTAATAAAAAAAACATAATTTGTTTCATAACCATTACCATATAATGAAGTTAAGTTTAGTCTTAACATGCAGTTACAACTTACATCCATATTGCCATAGTTTGCTCCTATTGAGCTTTGTTCTCTCTCTATGCATAATTTATAACAGTTTCCACCAGTCAATAGTTTAGATTTATTTTGACATTAACATTATTTCTTCTTGCATCTGAACAGATCCATTAGCAGAAAGCAGAGTAGAAGAACCTATTCCTCTCTATGTACCTCGTGATGAAACATTTGAGGAGATGAAGCAGGATGCATTTGCTGCAGGACGTCTGAAAGCATTACTACATAATTTGATACCATCCCTTATTGCCAGTTTAGCAGATCCAAATAAGGAATTTCAATGCTTCTCTGAAATAGACCGTCTATATAAAGAGGGTTTCAAATTAGAGTTTGAGCTTAAAAATGAACTCTTAAAGAACATGCCAAAGATAGTGAATCGGTTCAGAGAAACCAGCGAGGGGCTATTGTGATACGACACACCAAGCAACATCTCAAGTAAGTTGTAGTTCACCTGTTTTTGAATATTTCTTAAACAGGATACTGAGGTTCTTAAATGGCTGTTTGAAAATGGGTCCCGCGTTTCCGGATACGGATTGGCGCAGCGCAAAGGAATGGGTCCCGGTGAACGGGCGTGATCCGCGACGCCGGAAACTGGAAGAACCATGCATGCGAGTATGACCATTTTGAGATACATGTTATAGCCGGCTTCCATATGGGCATTTAATGCCCTATGGCAGGCTGGTTAGCTCTTGCCCTTCCGTATCTATGGAAAAATTAAAACTCCTACCAACATTCTACGAACTTCATTAAATCACATTAATCTCTTTACGTGGGTGGTCAACCAAAAAATTCTGTTTTACTCCAAGCTATATTTATTTGATGCAGGTTTGTGATGCCCGTCAACCATTGATTTTCCCTCCTGAATCGAACAGCTGAGGTGAATATCGGAAGCCCTTTTTAACCGAACTTTACTCCACGTAACATTTATTGCAGCCTTGTATGCATCTTTGAACAATCAAGGGTGGATAATGCTGGAGCACATCAGACAGCGGAGGAGAATATCGGGAGCCACTTTTATGTTGAACTTTACGTCCCAATATGTTAGAGATGATGACGTATGGGGAGAGCCACGCGTCAACACTAAATTTTATTGGGCCCTTGTGTACTGAAACCACTCCATACCAAAGAGCGGTCCGATATGCATCAAGGTGGTTTGTGGTTTTGCTTTGGTGGTTTTGGGCATATTAAATGCTAGCTGGTTCAAGGGCAGTAGAGTTCATCATTTTTGCTATCTGCAAACATGTTAGGATATAGTTCCAAAACCCATAACTGATTCGTGTTATCCGCGTCATTCTTGGTTTTGTAAAAGTCTAAAATTCTTTTTTTTACAGTTTCAGCTTGTATCTTTGAAGTAGCATGCTTTACCTCCTCGCCAACCGATTCAATTTGCCAGATCACATTAAATTGTTCCTTGTGATTAGCATACCGATGAAAAAATTTGGTGTTGCAGCCCCTTTCACGCAATCAAGACACCCTACTTTTGAGCCTCCCTGTGACTTTCTATATTTTTAGAATTTTATTCTTCCGGTTGTCTAGAATCTTAAGATGTTCCTAATTCTATTGCGTCGGATTTTTTTGTTCCATGGTTTTGTCAAAATCAACTCTTTCACCAGTAATCTTCTACAATTCCAATATTTTCTGTTGTTTTTTCAGTCTCTCCCATGTCCTCGTTCTGCTCTTGATAATATTGAGTTTTCTTAGAGTGTTCGCATCACAGAGTCTTCTGGCATTTCATGGCTCTCAGTTCATGTGGATTTAACTAAGTCATTATAGTCCTTGTCATCCAACCATACCCTATTGAATTTGAAGGCTATACAATGCCTGATATTCTCCCTCTTCCACCAGAGAATAATGGGAAAATGGTCAGATATGTATGTTCTATATACCTAAGACTTCAAATTACCAATAATCTCAACCACATTCTCTTGGACCGTGTAGCTATCCAAATGCTTCCCAACATGTTCGTCGTCTGATCTACGATTATTCCAGGTGGGAGAAAGAGGATATGGATATATGTCAACCAAGTGATGATATGCAAAGAGATTGTATAAACAATCAGCGAGGGGGTCACGTCTATTGTGTATGCCCCAAGACTATTGAGGAAAAAGGGTGACATTAAAATCCCCAACCAAGATAAGCCCACCAATATTGTGTAAATTGCTATGTTAAATTATGTCCCAAAAAAAACAAGGATCATATAAATTAAGCAAATGGAAATGATACAGAGATACCCTAATGCGTCGAGACAATAGTATGCCAAAAATGAGACTATAAGCATGGAAAATCTACCCATCCCAGAACCCACACGGCTATAAGGCCCCTTGAAAGTCTGGTAGATTCAACACCAACTATGTGCCATGTTAGAAAAATCTCGAGGAAGTATGTGATTTCCCAAGACGATGCAGTGATAGTTTCCTAGATGAGAATAATAGGTCGGATATGACTGATGAAGTGACATAGGTTCAGTTGTTTCGAGTGGTTCCCTAAAACTCACAAGTTCAGTGAAATGATTTTCATCATGGAGCTTATTGTGCAGGGTTCTGTGCTACAAGGGCCTGAGGGTCCGAAGTAGAAATAATGGGAACATCCAATAATCCAGTTGAATCATGAAACAAAGTAGCTTGGGAAGTATATCGGCCCTGAAAATGTCGACTGTCCTTTTTCCCGGTCTTCCAGATTGTTAGGCCCCTATACTACTAGAGTAACCCCTTATTGTTATTAGTACAACCCACTTATTATATTGATGTACCCATGTAGCACCCATATTGTTACTATTGTGCCCCATAGAAGCCCACTATTATTATTAT
>APFE030530167.1:67232-81478 GCA_000404065.3 Pinus taeda
GCGAGACGAATAAAGACCTAGAGATGGAGGCGGAGCCTTGGAAGGCCGAATGCAAAGAAATCATATTTGAACCTGGATCAGTCATAGAAACAAGAACCCGACAGCTACGAAATCGATCAATTTCAGAGTATCTCATCAAGTGGAAGAACTTACCAGCTGAAGTTTCCACATGGGAGGACAATAATTTTACACGGAAGCATCAAGAACTACTCAAGCGTTGAGGACAACGCTTTTTGAAGGAGAGGGGCATGTTAGGCCCCTATACTACTAGAGTAACCCCTTATTGTTATTAGTACAACCCACTTATTATATTGATGTACCCATGTAGTGCCCATATTGTTACTATTGTGCCCCATAGAAGCCACTATTATTATTATTGTGCCCTTGCATTATTATTGTTATGTAGGCTCTGATTATGTTATGGTCCCTTAGACTCCTATATATAGAGAGGAGGTCTTTTCATTTGTATCATCGAAGAATTGTTCATTTATGTAATGTAAAGGAGGTTGCCCCCTCGAAGAGGCTGAATTCTAAGTCGTTGATCTATCTTTTCTATCTTTTCTTGAGCTGGTTTCATAACACAGATAGTGATATTTATGGCATAGCCCGGGCTAATTTTAGGGGGTGAGGTGAGAGCGGCATCCCTTGTGAATGTTCAGAGCCTTCAAGTTCAAAGAGGGTCAAGGAAGAAATCAATATCGCTTTCGACAAAATTATGGGGGGAGGAAAACGTCACAAGATCATCTGGGGGCGAGAGGGTGGAGGGGAAGTCGATTCTAAAGGGGGCATAGAGGGTGTAATCAACAGCTTCGGGGAGAAAGAGGAACCCTTAAATAAACCAACAAAGATTGTAGAGGGACCAATCGCGGGGGCAGGAGTCCTAGCCTATAAAGGGGGACCGCGACTCGAGTCTAGGGTGTTATCAGTGGCCTCAATAGGGGCAGAGAGCATCCCAGATCATCAACACTAGCTAAGACCACATGTGTAACGACCTGCAACTCCGGCATGAAGTGCGACGGTGGAAAGTGCGAGCTTCTCCAAACTTGCGATGACACTTATGCACATTTGTGAGGAGAGCTCCTTGTTTATATGGCGTGGAGAAGGCATGGAGGCCGACTTGGAACACAGGGGCTTTTGTGATGGAGCAAGGGTGTGGGTGAGGTCAGCTGGGCAAGCCATGACCTCCCCTCCAACGCATATATATGTGTGTTGCGTTAGCTCATTTGAACAACAAGCAATCAAATCGCTCTACATCATTCGCTCTATGAAGAAGTGCGCAGTTTTAGTTCGCAGGTCTAAGGGAAGGTGTAGATGTGACATGCACCCATTCTTGGGCTGGGCTGCACGGTGAGGCACAATTGTGGGTGAAGGTGTGGGCAGGAGCGCCCGGTGGTTGAGTTGTGGTGTGCACAAGTGTGTGGGGCCCGACGGACAGTTGTGGTGTGTACGGGTGTGGCGCCCAGTTTGTGCGACGACTTGGCACGAGTGTCTTGGCGACTCGGGTGAGCACCCGCCCGTCGTGCAAGTGTGCACGGTGACTTGGTGAAGTGTTGAGATTGTGAGCGAAGGTGTGTCTCAGTTGGAGGCACCTGTGTGTGCTGAATTAGAGGCGCACCCGAGTTGGGCAAACAACACAATCGTGCGACAAGGTGAAAGAAGCGTTGGTAAGTCATGCGGTGACCATGCGGAGGTGCCGATGAGTTAGGCAACCAATTTTTGCCTTGGATTGTAAAATTGACTAAGTATGAAACTTGGACTTTCCGAGTATACTTGTACATTGTAAACTGTTGTATAATATATTGTTGGGCAGACTCATTGTTTAGGGAGTTGCCCTTCCCTTTATACTGTGCAATTGTGTTCATCATTTATAATTGATGTTGATAATGAATGTGTATGGGTGTTCATTGGTATAAAGGATAAAGAATAATACTTGGTTGAGAATCACAAGCTAAGTAGGAATAAGTGGTTAGGCGTAGTCCACGAACATAAGTATTGGTGAAAGAAAAGTGTTCGGTGGTGCTGCACCTCGCCAAGAGCGGTTGAAACACTATTGCTGACCTGGGGGCATGACAGTTGGTATCAGAGCCCGTGAACAAGCTTAGGTGTTGAAGCATTGAAGCTGATACACAACTTGACAGTTGGTATCAGAGCAGGCTGATGACTGGGTTGACGATGAAGTGCTGATCCCACTGCACTATCGTGACAGTTGGTATCAAAGCTAATATCCGGGTTGATGAAGAAGTGACAGTGGTGACAAGTACCTGTAGGGGAAAGAAGTTGGTGAACACTTCCTTATAAGTGTTGCATCAAGGACTTGGGTTGCAGGTGAAGCTATTGTATGGTCGAGACTAGATTGCAAAGAAGGAAGAGGCTATTAGCAATCACTAAATCTCAGATTGGGTCTAGTTACGGTGCAAAGGACTCTACTCTTGGGTTCATTGAGAAAGTGTTGGAGAAAGTGGAGGACTTAGAGGCTTACTGGAATAAGAAAATTGACTTGGTCATGAAAGATCAAGAGGCCAATTCAAAGATGAAGGAAGAGCTCGAGGAACTTCGAACTCAACACGAGTACACTGATCTTATGTATATACAAGTTGAAGTAAGGGTCAAGGAGGTTGAAGAAGCAAGGGACCAGGATCTTGTAGAGATCATGGACTTGAAGAAATCTCTTGACGAAGCCAGAGATGAGATTGCGGTGTTGAAGAAGGCTATGAGGCATAACTCAGCTGGAAGAGTGCCTCATGTGAAAGTCAAGGAACCAGAATCTTTCGATGGTAGAAGGAGTGCAAAGACTCTTGGCAACTTTCTATGGGACATGGAGCAGTACTTGGAATGATTGGGTCTATCTGATGATGAGACGAAGGTCAAGGTAGTTGCTCAGTTCTTGACAAAGGATGCTAAGATGTGGTGGCGAAGACGGATGAACCAGATTGCCAGTGGTAGTGCTAGTGACATCACTTTGTGGGATGAGATGAAGGGAGCTTTGCAGGTCCATTTCAGTCCTCAAGATGAAACATGGGAAACAAGGATGAAGATAAAATTCATGAAGCAGACAGGGAACCTTCAAACATATCAGCGGGAGTTTACAAGTGCAGCCCTAGAATTTCCTGACATGGTGGAGAGGGACAAGGTGTTCAATTTCATTGTTGGGTTGAAGCCTTGGGCACATAATGAAGTGAAGAGACAGAGGATTAGAACACTTGAAGAAGCTTTTGCTGCCGTGGACAAGTTGGTGGAGCATTATGATGAGACTTCTGATGACAGGAAGAAGAAGTCCGACAAGCCGAAAGATAAGAAGAAAGAAGATGCTTCGAAATCGGATGACAGTTCGAAGACGAAGAAAGTCTTGAAGTGTTGGATATGTGCAGGACCACATACGGTGAAGAATTTCCCTTCTAAACCGAAAGTGGTTGCGATTGCACAATCTAATGTGAAGAAAGAAGAAGCTTCTGTGGGGATGATGCAGATACTTGGTGCTGCTGCTGCTACAAAGGTGATCTCTCGAAAGGATCCTGAGAGGAATAAGTTGGAGTATGTTCGAATGAAAGTTGGAGATGCTGATATACTCACTATGGTGGATAGTGGGACCTCTCACAACTTCATGGGAGAAGATACTGCGAGAAGGATTGGGCTGATATTTGTACCGGTCAAGGCACAAATGAAGACAATGAATTCTCCTCCGGATGAAGTTCTTGGTGTAGCTGAAAAGGTGGACACAACACTTGGTGAGTGGACAGGGAAGGTTGACTTCACTATAGTGCGGATAGATGACTATGAGGTTGTTCTGGGGATGGAATTCATGAAACAATTTGATGCTATGATTGCTCCACATTTGAAGAAGTTATACATTTACAATGGAAGGGAAGATGTACCCATTGGTGTGCCTACCATTGGAGTAACAAGGCCTGATTGTAAGTTGGCAGTGATGCAAATGGAGGACGAGAAGCGGATGGATGACATGAGTAAGCGGTTGTTAATGGTTGAGACAAAGCTTACTGAGCAGTCATTGGTCATTAGGACTCTTTCAGATAGTATCTTGGATTTGTCAAGAAGGCTAGAAGAGGTCGAGGATGATGATGATGATGATGAGGCATATGTGAGGCTGAATGTCCGAGAGGAGGAGCGGGTCACTTATCTACAGAGGATGGAGATTGAGGATCCTGACAGATGGATTGAGATGATTAGTGAGGGTGAGCCTTCAGGCTTTACTCCCTCCACATCTTCTTAGATGGACAAGAAGATGGGGCTCATTGTTAGCTTCTCGTGGCAGTGAGTCCTTTAAAACAGGTAGAGCAGGTATGATAGATGGTGCAGGGATGGCTTGGCATCAAGCATCATGACTTGTTTCAGATGGGATGGACTTTCCATGGACCTGAGCATGGTGAGATTCTTGGTGATTCCGGGATGTGGCAGAATCTGAGATAGACTGGTGAAGGCATAAGGAGGAACATTCTTATGATTTCAGCGTGACAGTTGGACTAATCACCTAACTAGTTCAAGTCATGGGGGCTAGCAGTGTACCAGAGAGTTGTTGGCATTAGGCAGGCAAGGAGGACAGTTCACAGGATGAGGACGACACATGGTGGAGATGGTAGTTCTACATATGTTGCAGGGATGTTTGCAGTATGTGGAAGAGTTGACATCATGGACCAAGGATGAGACAGACATTGGTGATGATCTTGGTGGATGGCTACTAGGATGGTATGTTGTCGAGGACGACAACGACTTCAGGTGGAGGAGGATGTAATGACCTGCAGCTCTGGCATGAAGTGCGACGGTGGAAAGTGCGAGCTTCTCCAAACTTGCGATGGCACTTATGCGCATTTGTGAGGAGAGCTCCTTGTTTATATCGCATGGAGAAGGCATGGAGGCTGGCTTGGAAACGTAGGGGCTTTTGTGATGGAGCAATGGCATGGGTGAGGTCGGCTGGGAAAACCATGACCTCCCCTCCAATGCATATATATGTGTGTTGTGTTGGCTCATTTGGACAGCAAGCAATCAACTCGCTCTACGAAGAAGTGCGCAGTTTTAGTGCGCAGGTCTAAGGGAAGGCACAGATGTGACATGCGCCCATTCTTGGGCTGGGTTGCATGGTGAGGCACGATTGTGGGTGAAGGTGCAGGTAGGAGCGCCCGGTGGTTGAGTTGTGGTGTGCACGGGTGTGTGGCGCCTGACGGACGGTTGTGGCGTGCACGGGTGTGGCGCCCGGTTTGTGCGACAACTTGGCACGGGTGTCTTGGCGACTCAGGTGAGCGCCCGCTTGTCGCGTAAGTGTGCACGGTGACTTGGTGAACTGTTGAGATTGTGGGCGAAGGTGTGTCTCGGTTGGAGGCGCCCGTGTGTGGCGACTTAGAGGTGCGCCCGAGTTGGGCAAACAACACGATTATGCGACAAGGTGAAAGAAGCGTTGGTAAGTCGTGGGGCGACCGTGCGGAGGTGCCGACGAGTTAGGCAACCGAGTTTTGCCTTGGATATTAAAATTGACTAAGTATGAAACTTTGGATTTCCAAGTATGCTTGTACATTGTAAACCGTGGTATAATATATTGTTGGGCAGACTCATTGTTCAGGGAGTTTCCCCTCCCTTTATACTGTGCAATTGTGTTCATCGTTTATAATTGCTGTTAATAATGAATGTGTATGGGTGTTCATTAGTATAAGGATAAAGAATAATAATTGGTTGAGAATCACAAGCTAAGTAGGAATAAGTGGTTAGGCATAGTCCACGAACATAAGTGTCACACCCCCAAGCCTACGGTAGTATTTCAACCGTGCTAGGCGAGGTGTGGCACTACCAACCATTTTCTTTTCACCAATACTTACGAATGTATACTACGCCTTAACAATCCATACTTAGTTTTATTTTCATTACCAAGTATTATTAATGTGCCTTTATACCAATGAACACCCATACACATTCATTATCAACAACATTATACAAGAGAAATGCTCAACAGTATAAAGGGAGGGGCAACTCCCTGCAATATGAGTCTGCCCGATATCAATATATTATACAATCTTCACTTTTACAAAGTATAGGCTAAGTCCTTGGAAAACCCCAAATTTATACTTAGCCAAATTTACAACTTCGGCAAAACTTGGTTGCCTAGCTCATCGGCACCTCCGCACGGTCGCTGCACGACTCACCAACCCGTCGTTCGGCTTGTCGCACGTCTTCCCCGGTTCACACTTCATTTGGTCCACAGACGCCCAAACTGTGTACATCTATCCACACGCAGTCCCACTTGCCAACCCTTGGCAACCACCCAAATCGTGTGAAACAACACGTAATACCACCTGCCAACCTCTACGACCTCCGGTTCCAACCTTTGTCTCCACTGTACCGTCGTGCACGGCGCGCCCACACCCGACCGCCCGTCCGCACACCCTCATCGTGTCGACCAACTCTTCATTTGGAAGACGCCCTACTTGGGCCACCCGTCGTGCATGCTTGCACGAACGCCCTCCCGGCCGCCCATCGTGCATGTCTACATGGACACCCTTACCAATCACCCGTCGTGCATGTCTACACGGATGCCCTCACCCGGGTCGCCCGTCGTGCAACCCTGAATGGGCACCCGCCCGGGTCGCCCGTCGTGCAGTCCTGCACGATGACTTCGCCCAACCTGCACTTCCGCTCCGCCTTCGACCTGCGTCCAAGTGATGCATTGAGAGATGATTCGAGATGGATGATGGTTGGAATGAGATCCACGCTCACCCAATATATACCAAGTGTAGGGTGTGGTCCTGGCTGCCCAGCCGACTCGCCCAAAGCCCCTACCCCATTGCAAAGTCATGTCGGCTTCCTCATAAACATAGGTCGGCCTCCATACAAGTTAAACCCATGCTCCACGTCATATAAGTAGCTCTCTCCCTTCTCACTTGTGCGCATTATGTCAGCGCATGCTCATGAGAGAGCTCGCACTTCAACCGTAGAACACAGGTCGTTACATCCTCCTCCACCTGAAATCGTTGTCCTCCTCGACAACATACCATCCTGGCAACCATCTGTCACCAAGATCATCCATACCAAGGTATACAGCCCATCGGTATGTCATATATCAGAGATAATCTCAATCCATGACCATCAACAACCATGTCACAATCTCCACATGCTGCTCCCATCGTGGAGGGCTGGTCCCTCCATCTCAAGCTACATGGTTCCTGCAACATCTCGTGTCGATCTGATCATGTGTCATCCCTGTGTGAACTGTTGCCATGATACTCCAACACAATGCTAACACATCTCTGCACACTACTAGTCCACATGTTTGAACTAGTCGGATGGCCAGTCCAACTGTCACGCTCAAACCATGAGAGTGAACATCCTCATGCCACCATCAGTCATTTCTCTAAACATCCTGTCACATCCTCAACTCGATCAAGAATCCATCTCCATATAAGTGTATCCATGCTCAAGTCCATGAAGTAGTCCTCATCTCATCTGCAACATGTTGTCCATGATGTTTGGTGTCAATGTGCTGCATGAAATCAACCACATCTATCCCAACATCATCCATATGTGTGCCTCCTCAATATGAAGAGACCAACTTATCAATCTCCAACTCTCGGTGTGCCACATCCAGGTCCATGAAGCACCCTCCATCATATCTGCAATGTGTCATCCCTCAAGTCTTCCATAGAAACAAGTATACACATGTCTCATCTATCCATATGCTGCCCATGATCATAGATCAATTAGCTCCCATGTGTAAAAAGTGGTTAAGTCTTGGCTCAACCCATGCCCAAGTGTTGCCACCAAGGCATCATCATCGTCGTAACTCCATCACTCCGAAGTGTCTCATATCGATCCTCTACATCAAGTCACTCTTTCAAGCCATTCCCATGCATGTACTTGAAAGTATGCACCCCATCTTGCATCAAAGTCTTTGATCTCAGCTCCTCAGTGCATCAGATCCTCCAAGTCCACCATATATGAAGTCCCCAAAAGTCACAACAATCTCATGTCATCATGAGTTCCATGAGTCATCCCCAACCAAAATCTCAGTAAGCATACAAGTCTTGGCCAAGGGTCTCTGCAAGATGCCTCAGCTCTCCATGTAGTAGGAATGCCCCATAGTCTGCTCACAACTCCATCCAAGTCCATGGCCTTGTTGTACAAGAGTGCACAACCTCTCCATCGGCTCATAAGTAAAACATCTCCATGTCACACTGGAAAATCCATCTGCACAACATCCCTACCTTGGCACTCCTCATTGGATGCCCATAAGTGACATCTCTACAAGTGCTCCCACATAATGTCCCTGCAAAAGACTGCCATGCTCCATGTCTCCAACCTGATGTCCATGACTAAGTTGCCATGTAGTCCAACCAAGTAGACCCATCGCAACAATCGGTCATCCTCACCCAAGTCTACAATCTTCGGTCTAGTGAACTCGGTCACCCAACCATATCATCATCACATGAGTCTCTCCATCATAGCTCCCCCACTAAAGGTTCCACCAAGACTTGCTCTTGGTCTCAGCCATCAGAAGTCCACCCAAGCAACTCAAGCGTGTGCCCTCCAATCTGTCCATGAGTCATGTCGGGCACTTAGCCATGTGGCTAAAGCATAACCCATTCCTCCACAACGATCATCAAGTTCCACCCTTGTCACGGGCCATTGTACCTTCCACCATAAGGTCACAAACAACCCCAACAAGTCCTGCAACAGTCAACAATCCTTGCTTCTCCATACAAGGTCTCATCATAAACATCCATGGTAAGATGCTCCCTAGCATCAACAAACCGACTTTGCCCTTCCCTGCATACGGTCCATCTACCAAATGCTCAAATGAAACACAAGTATCAATACTTACTTCATCATCATGATCACGAGGTTCCTCCATGAAAGTACCCTCATCCATCCATGTCTGCAAACTGCGCGATCCTGGTCCAACTTGATCAATCTCAAGTTCATCCTCCATCATGGTCATGTCTGCAACATCTTCAACTATCACAAATTCCTCTTTTTTGTCAGTCCAATCTGCAACTTCACCTTGCTCCATTGTCCATCCAAGTTGAAGAAGCTCATCTTCAACATTTTTTTCCAAGACTGCAAGCTTCTCTCAAATCCGAGGATTCTCCTCTTTCATCTGCTTCAACCTGTATAAGATAAGCAAGAGCTTCCCTTCGCATTCTTCCAAACCTACCATGCCTTGTACTTCGTCTTCCCCGGTTCGTACTTCACTTGGTCCATAGACGCCCAAACCCTGTATACCTGCCCACACACAGTCCCACTTGCCCACCTGACAAGTGCCCAAATCTTTTGAACAACACGTAGTACCGTCTGCCCAACTCTACGACACCCGGTTCCAACCTTCACCAGCTTCACCAAGTTCCCTGCAACCATGAACCGGCCCTTGTTCCACTTGTATGTGAAACTAGCTTCCTTCACCTGCAAGTACCTGCTTCCACTGTCACTTCGTCATGAGCAACCTTGCTCATCAGCTCCAATCGAGCTCTGATACCAACTGTCACGCCCCCAAGCCTACGGTGGTCTTTCAACTGTGTCGACGAGGTGCGGCACCACCGAACACTTTCTTTTTAACAATACTCGTGCACATGGACTACGCCTAATTCACTTCCTCCTACTTAGTTTGTGATTCTCAACCAAGTATTATTAGTTATCCTTTATACCAATGAACACCCATATATATTCATTATCAACAACATTATATAAGAGAAATGCAACAGTATAAAGGGAGGGGCAACTCCCTGCAATATGAGTCTTCCTAACAATATATTATACAATCTTTCGTTTTTACCATGCACAAGTTAAATCTTCGGAAACCCCAAATTTACACTTCGCCAAATTTTCACAACATCGGCAAACTCGGTTGCCCAGCTCGTCGGCACCTCCGCACGGTCGCCGCACGACTAACCAAACCTTCGTTCACCCCGTCGCATCGTCGTGTCATTTTCCAAATTCGAGCGCACCTCAAAGTCGCCACACACGGGCGCCTCCAACCCGAGACACACCTCTATTCACAACCCAACACTTCAACACATCTTCGTGCACACTTGCACGATGGGCGGGCGCTCACCTGAGCCACCAAGACACCCTCGCCAAGTCGTCGCACAATTCGGCACTTACATGTTCGTCGTGCACGCCACAACCACAACCAACCCACGGGCACACCTTGCCCAACACCTTTGCCAACTCCAAGTGCGTTCACCAACCGAGCGGCTAAATCAAGAGGAGCGCATGAGATATGCGCTCACCTCCTCTTATTTCTGCACCCTTACTGCGCACTTGCTCCATATGTGAAGATGTGTGTGATGAATGGTTGAACGAATGCTCCAAACGCATCTATATATATACACTTCGTTGAGTGTGGGTGCGCTGCCCAGCCGACCGCCGACACACCCCATACACGCCTCTGTTCGGGCGTTCTACCAAGTCGGCCTTACCCCCAACGTTGGTCGGCCAACCCCCATCGCAAACGCTCCAAGG
This sequence comes from Pinus taeda, assembly GCA_000404065.3. Taxonomy (NCBI): domain Eukaryota; kingdom Viridiplantae; phylum Streptophyta; class Pinopsida; order Pinales; family Pinaceae; genus Pinus; species Pinus taeda. The sequence goes on from APFE030530167.1 coordinate 77,688, forward strand.
ATGGGTATAAGCCAATGCACTTTGCCATCGCAAAGTCTTCATCGCATGTTATATCACATATTTGCCGTGTGCTCCAGCTCGCCATTCACCCGCGCGCGCGCGTCGTGTGCTCCGGCTCGTCGCACACCCGTGCCCGCGGCCAGTCTACCCAGCGCCCAAACACACCGCACACCCAAGGACCTTAAACTTCTCCTCGCGGTTGTGATTTCGAAACACAAAGTGAAGCAGCTATAAAATTCATATGCCCTCCGCTCTTCTCCAGTTTTGCTAAACGATACTCGGTCTACCCTCTTCCTAATTTCCAAAAGGATATGCATCACTTTGACCCACTATTTACTAATAAAAAAAATAAAAATAAAAATTCGGGTGGTGTTAAACGTAGGGTACGCACGCCACATGAGACAGATTCCAATAGTCATGGCTAAATATTGATAACAAAGTTAATCCACCAGTACTTCACGGTCACGCGATCAAACCGTGTTTTTCAGCCGCCCACCTCTTTGGGAAAGCTAGTTCCCGGAAGTTTTCCTGAAAATGGGTCAATTTATACTTAACAATTATATATATATAGATTTAACATTTTTAAAATGATAATTGTGTTTCATCATAAACATCCATGGTAAGATGCTCCCTAGCATCAACAAACCGACTTTGCCCTTCCCTGCATACGGTCCATCTACCAAATGCTCAAATGAAACACAAGTATCAATACTTACTTCATCATCATGATCACGAGGTTCCTCCATGAAAGTACCCTCATCCATCCATGTCTGCAAATTGCGCGATCCTGGTCCAACTTGATCAATCTCAAGTTCATCCTCCGTCATGGTCATGTCTGCAACATCTTCAACTATCACAACTTCCTCTTTTTTGTCAGTCCAATCTGCAACTTCACCTTGCTCCATTGTCCATCCAAGTTGAAGAAGCTCATCTTCAACATTTTTTTCCAAGACTGCAAGCTTCTCTCAAATCCAAGAATTCTCCTCTTTCATCCGCTTCAACCTGTATAAGATAAGCAAGAGCTTCCCTTCGCATTCTTCCAAACCTACCATGCCTTATACTTCGTCTTCCCCGGTTCGTACTTCATTTGGTCCACAGACACCCAAACCGTGTATACATGCCCACACACAGTCCCACTTGCCCACCTGACAAGTGCCCAAATCTTATGAACAGCACGTAGTACCGTCTGCCCAACTCTACGACACCCGGTTCCAACCTTCACCAGCTTCACCAAGTTCCCTGCAACCATGAACCGGCCCTTGTTCCACTTGTATGTGAAACTAGCTTCCTTCACCTGCAAGTACCTGCTTCCACTGTCACTTCGTCATGAGCAACCTTGCTCATCAGCTCCAACCGAGCTCTGATACCAACTTTCACGCCCCCAAGCCTACGGTGGTCTTTCAACTGTGTCGACGAGGTGCGGCACCACCGAACACTTTCTTTTTAACAATACTCGTGCACATGGACTACGCCTAATTCACTTCCTCCTACTTAGTTTGTGATTCTCAACCAAGTATTATTAGTTATCCTTTATACCAATGAACACCCATACATATTCATTATCAACAACATTATATAAGAGAAATGCAACAATATAAAGGGAGGGGCAACTCCCTGCAATATGAGTCTTCCTAACAATATATTATACAATCTTTCGTTTTTACCATGCACAAGTTAAATCTTCGGAAACCCCAAATTTACACTTAGCCAAATTTTCACAACATCGGCAAACTCAGTTGCCCAGCTCGTCGGCACCTCCACACGGTCGCCGCACGACTAACCAAACCTTCGTTCACCCCGTCGCATCGTCGTGTCGTTTTCCAAATTCGAGTGCACCTCAAAGTCGCCACACATGGGCACCTCCAACCCGAGACACACCTCTATTCACAACCCAACACTTCAACACATCTTCGTGCACACTTGCCCAATGGGCGGGCGCTCACCCGAGCCACCAAGACAACCTCGCCAAGTCGTCGCACAATTCGACACTTGCACGTTCGTCGTGCACGCCACAAACAACCCACGGGCACACCTTGCCCAACACCTTCACCAACTCCAAGTGCGTTCACCAACCGAGCGGCTAAATCAAGAGGAGCGCATGAGATATGCGCTCACCTCCTCTTATTTTTGCACCCTTACTGCGCACTTGCTCCTTATGCGAAGATGTGTGTGATGAATGGTTGAACGAATGCTCCAAACACATCCATATATATACACTTCGTTGAGTGTGGGTGGGCTGCCCAGCCGACCGCCCACACACCCCATACACGCATATGTTCAGGCGTTCTACCAAGTCGGTCTCACCCCCAACGTTGGTCAGCCAACCCCCATCGCAAACGCTCCAAGGATGGGTATAAGCCAATGCACTTTGCCATCGCAAAGTCTTCGTCGCATGTTATGTCGCATATCTGTCGTGTGCTCCAGCTCGCTGTTCACCCGCGCGCGCCCGTCATGTGCTCTGACTCGTCGCACACCCGTGCCCACGCCCGGTTTGCTCGGCACCCAAACGCACCGCACACCCGAGGACCTTACATCCTCCTCCACCTGAAATCGTTGTCGTCCTTGACAACATACCATCCTGGTAACCATCCACCAAGATCATCCATGATGTCAACTCCTCCACATACTACAACCATCACTGCCACGTATGTAGAACCACCGTCTCCACCATGTCTCACCTTGGCAACCATCTGTCAACAAGACAACCATACCAAGGAATGCACCCATCGGTATGTCATACATCAGAAGTCATCTCAATCCACGACCATCAATCACCATGTCACAATCTCCACATGCTGCTCCATCGTGGAAGGTTGGTCCCTCCATCTCAAGCTACATGCCCACTGCAACATATCATGTCAACCTCATCATGTGTTGTCCCCATGTAAACTGTTGTCGTGATACTCCAACACAATGCTAACATATCTCTATACACTACATGTCCCCATGTTTGAACTAGTCGGGTGATTAGTCCAATTGTCACGCTCAAACCATGAGAGTGAACATCCTCATGCCACCATCAGTTGTTCCTCAAAGCATCCTGTCACATCTTGAACTCGATCAAGAATCCATCCATATAAGTAAACCATGCTCAAGTCCATGAAGTAGTCCTCATCTCATCTACAACATGATGTCCATGACGTTTGGTGTCAATCTGCTACATGAAATCAGCCACATCTATCCCAACATCATCCATATGTGTGCATCCTAAATATGAAGAGACCCTCTCATCAAACTCCAACTCTCGGTGTGTCACATCCAAGCCCATGAAGCTACCTCCATCACATTTGCAATGTGTCATCCCTCAAGTCTGCCATAGAAACAAGTATACACCTGCCTCATCTATCCATGTGCTACCCATGATCATAGATCAATCAGCTCCCATGTGTAAAAAGTAGTTGAGTCTCCGCTCAACCCATGCCCAAGTGTTGCCACCAAGGCATCATCATCATCGTAACTCCATCACTCTAAAGTGTCTCATATCGATCCTCTACATCAAGTCACTCTTTCAAACCATGTCCCATGCATGTACTTGAAAGTAGGCACCCCATCCTACATCAAAGTCTCTGACCTCAGCTCCTCAATGCATTAGATCCTCCAAGTCCACCATATATGAAGTCCCCAAAAGTCACAACAACCTCATGTCATCATGAGCTCCATATGCCATCCCCAACCAACATCTCAGCAAGCATACAAGTCTCGGCCCAAAGGTTTCTGCAAGATGCCTCAACTCTCCATGTAGTAAGAATGCCCCATAGTCTGCTCACAACTCCATCCAAGTCCATGGCCTT
>APFE030530167.1:95776-120231 GCA_000404065.3 Pinus taeda
GTTTATTTCCATTTCTGGTTGTAAGCATATTTCAGTATTTTCCATTAATGAAATGAAGTATTATTTCCGCTGCATATTTGTGTATATGGTTATCTCTGTATTTTGTTGCGTTCCTGTTTAAATCCGGATCAGTCCCAATCTCAGTTACCTAGATAATTTATCAAAGATGAGTGTATATTGATGTCTCTTATGTTCTAAATGCTTTAATTTTGTTTAATGTATTTTTTGTCATGGCTTATAACGTTGAGCAATGTGGTGTTCTTACTTGAATAAGCATTGTCGTTTAAAGGCATGGATATGGAATGATTTAAGTTTTTGTGTTGGCCTAAGGCCTATACTGATATGTATTCAATGTGTTGGTTTAATGCATATGTCATGAAATGTGATATTTTCTGCCTGCTTGAGAAAGGATGTGTCCATATATATCTAGAATTTTTCACTGTAGATCACCTGATAATGCAATATACTAAAGCAAAATCTTGATATACTTCTACAAACAAACTTGCGGAAGCTTAATCAATTTTGAGCAAGATCAAATAGAACACATATAACAGAGAAGAAGAAATCATCCACATGAAACACAAAAGAATACTCTGAGGAAAGCCTCAGCTAAAAAACCCCGATCTCTATAATATCATACAATTGGATATTTGTCTGGATTACACAAAGCATTAACTCACAAGCTATCCTGCTCTCAGTACAATCCCTCTACTGCTCATAGACAGTCAAAGGCTTCTCACAAACCTTCTCCTCTACCCTCCAAGCGTCCTATTTCCTTGCGGAGTTTTCCTTGGGGTCCAGTGCTGCCACTTGTGTGAATTGGCCTCTTCACACACTCAATAACCTCTGATCTAATTGCGCAATCCTAAAGGAGATAATTCCTTCTGCATGGATGAGTTTCCTATATAGGAAAAATCCTCCAACTGATAGTACATTGTCCCTTCCTCTGATCTGAACTGGGTCTTTGACTGAACTGACATGCATGAGTTATTTATGAGAGAATATTTAATTATCTGAAGTGCAGCAATTACATGCATGCATGCATTAACTAACTGAACTCACAATTAATTCCACAAACTATTGGAACTAATCTAACTGGACTTAACTCAGTTAACTGAGCTAACTAATTACAACTCATCCTTATCTGTTTGACTAATGGATAAATTCCTCAATCAATGGAGAAACTGTTGCATGTCTTCACATAGACTTCATGTTTGATTTTCTACAACTAATTAACTCACGATGAATTAATTAATTATTTTACAAACAACTGCTAAGATCAAATTCGAATTTTACTTCTCAATTTTAGTTCAGGGACTAACTAAAATTGGAATCCATCCTGAAATGCTATTTATAGCAATGCTATTTTTAGCACTTCCATTTTTCATTCCTTGTTGCTATGTCCAACACTCGTACCTGAAATGCTATTTATAGCAATGTTATTTTTATAATTTCTATTTTTAGCATTTCTTGTTGCTATTTCCAACACTCCCTCTCAACAAGAAAGGCATTCAACTCGAACCCAATCCTGAACCTTTGGAATGTTCTGCATGCAACACTTCTCCCAAGTGTTATTGCTCCAACAACTCTAGAAACAAAAAAATCGCCCAACTGACCTCTCGGTTGGGCTAGAAACATCCTCTAATGCTGAAGCTCCATCTGCCGCTAACAAATGCTCCCTCTTTGACCTCTGAGTTGCTACAACACTCCATGCATCTCACACCGTTTCACACCTCTTTGTGCCATCCTGCACTGGTGCAACACTCCTGTGCCTCTTGCATTGTTGCAGCTTGCTAGCTCTGCATAGTCTTGGGACTCCTGCACTGTAGCTCTCTCTACTGCTCCATCCCCATCTTTCTCTACCCACTCAGCTAGTCCTGCTACTCCTCTTCAAGGCTCCCATAGCAAGGTCTAATCAAAGAGGTTGGGTAGCTCAATGATCCTACCCCTATTCTAGCCTTCTTGGGACTGTCACTCCCCATTGCCCCACTTCCTACCTGGAGGTATGGATGCATGTGATCCGTCTGCCCACTTGGCTCGAAATTTCCCCCTACTAGAGGTCTCAGCATGAGTAGATGTCTCTACTCGATCTCCTCTCAGCTTCTCTAGTTGTGGCTGCTCCACAACCTCCTGAAGCTACTTCACCAATTGTGGCTCCTCCACAATTGTCTGAGACTTCTTCTGGCGCTGCATGTTGAGAGTTAATTTACTCTCCCTCTCAACCACCAAGTCTCCAACAGTTTCCTTTCTCCTCAAGGTTGTGCATGCATCTTGAACCTCAAGAGCATACATGTTCTTGACTCGTGAACCGATTTGCTTCACCTGTCTAGTGGTGATGTGTCTAAGGAAAACCTTTCCCTTAGTGAAGACTACGTCATAGCCTTTGTTCCAGCATAGTGATCGACACCAAATTTTTCCTCGATCCTGGTACATACTTGACATTGGTCAAGATAATGCGAGCTCCATGCTCCCTCTAAAAAAAAACCGTGCCTACACCTGAGACATATATACTTTTCATCATTACCCATCGCTATGAGTACTAGAAGATCTTTCTCGTCAAAGGTACTGAGCGAACTCTTGTCACCGATCATGTGGAATGAAGCTACACTACTAGAAACCAACCACATCCACCATGGATAAGCCATGCATGCGAAGAGGTGAAATCCAACTCGAACTGTGAGGCCAATCCTCACCTTCAGATCCTTCCTTGGATCCCATCTTGGATTTCTTCAGTGGACAATTTGTAGCAAAATGGCCCACCTCATGACAACGAAAGCATCACACTTTTGATTTGTCAAACTTCTTCCCACCATGGGAGGAACTCGATTTGGGATGAGAATCCTTCTCCTTCCCTTTCTTCGCCTTACTCGCTAAGGTACAATTTTATTCATCCTCCTTGGATGAAGAACCATCTCTGGTGCTTCTTCTTATCTCCTCCTATATCAGATCTAACCAAAGTCGTTCCGAATCTAGCAGTTTCTCTCTTCCATTAACTGAGTCTTGGTAGTTATGCCAGCTCTTAGGAAGACTAGGGACAACAAGACTCACCATGTCATCATCGATTGTCGTGATCCCTACACTTCCAAGCTCATCCCTTCATGTGTTGAGCTTGTTCAGATATGTAGAGATCGTGTTGCCCTTTTCACACTTGATTTTTTGAAGCTTGTCTTTTAGCGCCAGCTTCCTCTGATCATTTTTTTTCTAATATAGATCTTTCAATGTTTTCCACATCGAAAATGGTGTCTCCTTCCCATGGAGGCTCGAGACTATGTGGTATCGAACTCCCTCCAAAAGGATTCTCCTTGCTCTAGCCACACATTTCTTCCATTCCATCAATTCAGTAGCATCAGCCGCTGCGGGCTCGGGGACTTCTTGATCAATGAAGTCCTTTAGACTGTTATCCTTATACTGCTTCCATGCGATCCTTCCAGGCTATATAATTCGAGATGCCATCAAGGGCATACTCGAGTCTTAAACCGTTGAACGCCATTAGTGAAATTGAGATGTGATAAGAGCTCGATTTCTATATTCAAGAACCTCACACTTCGAACTTCTCCCTTCTTGTATATTGTTCTTTTCTTTGATCACCTTTGCTCTGATACCATGTAGAATTTCCCACTGTAGATCACCTGATAATGCAATATACTAAAGCAAAATACTTGATCTACTTCTACAAACAAACTTGCGAAAGCTTAATCAATTTGAGCAAGATCAAATAGAACACATATAACAAAGAAGAAGAAATCATACACATGAAACACATAAGAATAATTTGGGGAAAGCCTCAGCTAAAAAATCCCGATCTCTGTAATATCATACAAGTGGAAAACTGTCCAGATTACACAAAGAATTAGCTCACAAGTTAACCTACTCTCAGTACAATCCCTCTGTTGTTCATAGTCAGTCAAATGCTTCTCACAAACCTTCTCCCCTGCCTTCCAAGCCTCCTATTTCCTTGGGCAGTTTTCCTTGGGGTCAAGTGCTACAGCCTATGTGAATTGGCATCTTCACACACTCACTAACCTCTGATCTAACTGCGCAATCCTGAAGGAGATAATTCCTTCTGCATGGATGAGTTCCCTATATAGGAAAAATCCTCCAACTGATAGTACACTATCCCTTCCTCTGATCTCAACTAGGTCTCTGACTGAACCAACATGCATGAGTTATTTGTGAGAGAATATTTGGTTATCTGAAGTGCAACAGTTACATGCATGCATGCATTAACTAACTAAACTCACAATTAATTCCACAAACTGTTGGAACTAATCTAACTGGACTTAACTCAGTTAACTAAGCTAACTAATTAAAACTTAAATTACAACTCATCCTTATCTCTTTAACTGATGGATAAATTCCTTAATCAATGGAGAAAATGTTGCATGTCTTGACATAGACTTCATGTTTGATTTTCTACAACTAATTAACTAAATATGAATTACTTAATTATTTTACAAATAGCTTCTAAGATCAAATTCGAATTTTACTTCTCAATTTTAGTTTAGGGACTAGCTAAAATTGGAATCCATCCCGAAATGCTATTTTTAGCACTTCCATTTTTCATTCCTTGTTTCTATGTCCAACATTGGTACCTAAAATTTTATTTAAAGTAATGCTATTTTTAGCAATTCTTGTTGCTATTTCCAACAATAGATGTATTTCTTGAGTAAATGGAAGGGTTCCCTACATGTTCCCATGGGTTTTTTCTCTGTTTATTATTGGTCGAGATGCCTGTAGCTTTGTGAGTTGTGATGATATCAAAATTTATCAAAAAGGACCATAATAAAATGAATGTGTAGAAAGTGGTGTATGTGCTATAGACTTGAAAGAAATGATTATTTAAGCCTTATTTAAATATTACTAAGATAAGGAGAGATAGTCGTGACATACACATAGTTGTTTGCATGTGTGTGTACAAAGAGAGAGGGAGAGAGAGAGAGAGAGAGAGAGAGATGATGAACATATAGTTTAGTCATGCATTTGTTGGATGAGGTTGGCTGAAGTAGTTCAAGTTTAGGAAGCATAGCTCAAGTGGGATTGTGTACATATGTGTGTGTGTGTGTGTGTCAAAGTCTTAGGAAAGGGTTCCTCTTAAGTGCATTATCAATTACTAGGTGCTAAGGGGGAAGCCCTTGAAAACCCACTAGGTCCAATCTTTAAGCTTATATATACACATATGGAAAGAGAAAGTGCTAAGTTTTAGGGCTTAGCCTTTGTGTTGAATAATCCCATGTGATGGGATGCTGAGACTAAACACCAAGGGAAAAAAGGCCATACCATATATGCTTATGCCATAGGGTTCAAAAGTCAAGGCCTGTAGAAGTGCAGATACACACCCATCACAAAATGTCAATATGGCCAAGCTCCATTTCCATGCTTTATGGCAGAGAGATCTAAGCCATCGATGGGGATGAACTATAGTTGTTGGGTAACCCCAGAGGTTGTTCCTGATAGGTTCCTCCTTGAGGTTTTTGAGTGGAGCATGGTAGAAATTTTTCGAGATCAAATTCTAGTGATGACGTGGTGTACTAGTGGGCCAACACTTATGCCATGATGGACTAGGGGGAATGTGTCATGTCGTATCTCCATTCCACCCTAGAAGTTGAATGGAGGTTAGGCCACCACAAAAAGATTACATGCATCGAAGAGAGTTTCACTAGCACGAGGTGGAGTTGAGCACACCACTGAGACATAGATATTGGGTCATGTAAATTGTGGTCTTTGCAAGGTTCCACACAATCTTGAAAGTTTGTACCCTGGAATAAATTCTGAGAGGCTTCCCAAGTAATTCCTAGGATTTAAATCTCTAGGATGAGGTGGCAAGGAGGTGGGCTTACACTGTGTACTGCTCCCATAATACATGTGTATTATGTAATGGGATTTGGTAAGAGGTTAAACATGTATGAGTGTATTGGCAGATATGGTAATACTACCATGTGGAATAGAGAGAGGACAACTGGGATTGTGATGTGGGTTCCACATGGAAAGTTGGTGAGGTGGCACTAGCTAAATGACTAATCTTTGTATGGCTATATCTTTGGATCCAGGAGTCGGATCAGGCAAAAAATTTATATCATTGGAACCGTCTCGACGAGAGGAACACAATGGTATTTTCCATTTCAAGTTTCGAAAGGCTAAAAGAAAGTGAAAAATTTAGGCCCAATTTCCATAAGTTGACCTTGGAGATTGGATCAACATAGTAATTACCTCCTTCTAACCTTAGTTAGGGATAGGGATAATACGGGGTATGTTACACGCACAAATGTTAACTTTATAGATCTAAATATTGGACTTCTACCTAGGGTTTCATTATGTCATCAATCATGCCTTGAAGAGATCAATAAATTTTCATTTAAGTGACTCACCTTGATGGGTCATAATGATCAAATTTGTTTAGGTTCACCTTCAGAGAATAATCCCACATATTATCACCCTATGCTCTATTATTGTGTGTACAAAATAAGGTTGTGGGTGGCTAAGTAGTCTTGATGTAGAAGTCTCTTCATGGTGTTTCTTAATGTGTTGTGAACTCTAATGGTTTCTTTTGGTATGCCTTGAGCTAGCATAGTAGTCAATATCTCATTTAGCATATTGTTTTTGTGGTTAGGCTCTATGAATTGTGCTAATACATCTTCTTATCTAGGTTCTTATTCATTTGCTCATCCAACGAATCTATATTTTATTGAAGTTTATTTATGTCCTCTTAACATTACATAAGTTAACCTTCCATTGATTCCAACTTTCTTGTAATAAAGTGGGTGTTCATGTTGTCCTAGGAAGTATGAACATGTTTACGAGTATTCATGTTCATGGGTGATCTTACTAGAAAAAGTTATTGGGTACTTAGGACAAGGGAGTGTTGGGTGCCATATCTCTGTAATATATGTGCGAGGTCCAATAATAGTACTTAGTACAATATCGTAGGGTACTAACCAAGGAGGCTCAATTGTTCCCTTAATGTACTACTTGACAACCCAAATACTAGAAACTCATCCGCCCAAGCATTTTTCTTGTTGTACTATAATAACAATATTAATAGTTAGCTTATCTAAGTTGGTTTGAGATATATCTAAGAGACTTCCTATATTCCCAAAGATACATGGAAGTGAAATTTCGTATACTATATTGTTTGAAGTGGAACTATTCAAATGGGTTCTAATAGGGGTTACAAGGGTTTCCAACAAGGCGATTCCACCTGTATTTATTATGTGTATTCTTTATCTGCCATAGTTTTACCCATTGAATCATATATCATTGTGTTGTTTAAATATTCCAAAACATGTATCTAAAAAATAAAATCTTAAAATGAGAAAAATCTCTTAAAATCTTCATAAAATAACTTATGCAAGGTAGGGTTTGAGGCAAAAAATGTAAAGTAATCACTACCATATTTCTCAAATTCGATTTTATGACCCAAATTATGAAATGTCACAAATTATTCAGATTTATTGGTACTGACTTGATTGAAATATTTTCTCTTTGTCAAAAAATATCTAATCTATCAAATTCACTTTCGTTACTATAGAATAAAACCCTAAAAATTTGTTGATTTTAAATTGCAGATAACTTCATTTTCCAAAGACCATTTTGAGTAATTTGTTTCTTTGAAATTGGGTATTTTTTAAAGAGTAAATTAGTTCTTGGGTTGGATTCCGAAAATTCTACATATAAAGTTTTAGAAATTGATTTTAATTCCTTCATCCTATCTTTTCTGTCAAAAATTAGCCAAAAAATAAAATTCTTCCACTTTGTTCCTAAAAATTATACCATGTTACTCCTAACAAAGAGAGATGATGGCTATTGTATTGAAATTTACATAAAATATAGTTAAAAACCCAAAAACACAAGAGAAAAGAGAGATAAACCCTAAGAAATATTTCTAAGAAAGTAGAGAATTATGTTCACTTGCCTCTTCAAAGGCAACCTCGAAGATAAATGCTCCAAATACAACAATTCTTGACAAAACATTACATAACCTTATATTCCATATATAAATACCCATAGAGAATATTAAATACCTAAGGGGCCCTTAGTATGAAGGTTGACCAACAAATTTGGGTCTTATTAACAAAAATAATCATTTTTACAACGAATGACAATTGATTAACTATTTAATGGGCCTTATTCACAAAAGGTGGCCTCATATATTAATAAAGTATCTAAGAAAGGGTTAGGGTAGGACCCTAACAAAATGATACTCATTATTAGGGTATTTTGTTAGTCATGTATTTGAGAGTCTATTATTAAGGTTTGGATAAAGGGGGCTTGATAACCTCATGGATGGTTGTGTACTTCCATATAAACCGTACCCAATTTCTTTTTGTGTTTCTCCTTTAAGGAATAAATCCCATAGTAAGGAATTGTTACTCATGGACCTTAAATGAGTCAAAATACTCTTGCTATATTAGCCTACCAGTGTGAATCATTCTCTGCAAATAAACTCATGCAATTGTATCACCTCCTTTTAGTTTCTAGTTTTGGGGGTTTCCTTTATAGTTCCAAGAATTATTGTAATGAATCTTTGCGTTGATTTGTGTCATGGTGGCAAATCTCCCCCCATGTTTTCCCTCCAATATCAACATAAACAATATGTTTGATGTTAATGTCACATGGTTGTTGATTCAATCCTTTGATCATACTACTTTAGTCTCGATTCAAATATCACTATTCATTTATTCCTATTTATACTTTTGTAATTTAAATTTCCTTAGTTCCTTGTGATGAATCCAAAATTATATTCATCTCAGATATAGATATACCTCTCCTATGTTGGGGTTTGATGACCACATATGGGGGCGGGGTAGCAGATACTTTTGTAGATATAACTCTCTCAACTATTCTTTTTCATCATCATCATCACTCCTTTTTGGCATGTCTCTATGAATTCGTTGGGTGCACCAACTTGGTAAGAAAGATGGCTAACTATTCTATTCTATCTAGTTTAAATTTATTCCATTATTAATTAGTAAAGAGTATATGACTTGGATAAAGGTATACAACTTAACATATCTTCCAATTACTCTTCCATCTTGGAAATGTAGTCTTATGAGATGTTAATGATTTCACTTTTGTAGAGAAACTATTATTTATACTTGTCCAACTAAGTTTTCAAACTCGTGTTTTCTTCCTCTAGCTATTTTTTATCATCCATGTGTTGCATCTTCATGATCTATAACTTTCCTTGCAAGTTTACCAATTGTTTCTTAAGGTGGAGCTAGTCAATCCCCTTCACCAATCCTTACCTCATTTTATTTTCATTTTCAAGAGTTCTCCATTTGAGGGATTCAACTCTGACTTCTTCTAACTCACTCATAAGATGTTGTACTGATGACTCATTTTTCTTATAGAATTCATCTCCTTATCCTTTCACCTCAGTTAGGTGTTTTCCTTGATTGGGATCCTCCTCCATTTCCTATGACCTAGTATGAACTCTTCTTCTAGAGGATTGTTCTCTCCACTTTGTGGAGTAGTCTTTTCATTTAAGTCTTAGAGGGCTATTATTAAGGGTCCCCATCCTAATCAAGGTGATAATTTCTTCCTAATATTCCTCATTTTCTTTGATTATCTTATGTGATTTCTTTCTCCTACTGATATCAGCTTTATTTTCTTTCTTATTTCTTCTTTTTGACCTTGATACTCACTTCCCTCAAATATTGTAATAAAAATTATAGGACGTTGAGATTTTATTTAGTATTGATGAAAAAAAATATCAACTCAAGGAAAAGTCTAAAATATTAAGCTTATACCATACTTAATATACCTTCACAAGTGATTCATTTCATGAGGTAGTATGCCATGTTATCCCATGGTTCACAAAGACTATCCATTTTTACACCATTCTTGTTTTCTTACACCTTCATAATTGAGGAGGAATATATTCTTGGCATCCATACTTGTTTTTTTTCATTTTTTTCTTAGGGCACCCATATTGGTAAACCTAACAATTTGATTATCATAGGTTCATTCACCTAGTTTTTTAAGCCCTATCCCTTCATTGAAGTGGAATATTCATTATCCTTGACGTGGTGGAGGTTTATGGAAAATTGTGAAAGATATATTATCATCATATCCCCATAATATATTGAAATAATGTATCCAATTAAAATGTTGAAATACTTCTGCATCTTCTAGATTGTTATTGAGCATTGAATCCTACAATGAAAATAAACTCCATTAAGAAATTTGACTTCCTGATAAATTGAACATGTTAAAGTGGAAAACCCTATAGCTATGGGAAACTTTAGTGTAAAATTCTTTATTTTTCATAAATATCTTCATAATCTAGTTTCCTCAAATAATTTTGGTTTCAACCTTGTAAGCCTCCTTATCGTGGCTTCAATTTTAGTAACAAGAATCGATGTATGCTATCTCTTTTATCTCAACCTAATTTCTTATAATTCTTATCCCTCATTGGTATGTTTAGTAACATTTACCTTCATAGTAATTCAAATAAGTGGACATGTTTGATATCTTCTCGTTATCCTCGTCACCATTAATGAACCTCTCTTGCTTGGGATTATGTTAGATATTATCTCATTAAACCCCCAAAACTTTTATTGAGGTGCAACTTGATGAGTTATGTTGAGTAAGTTTTTAGTTACAATTATGAGAACATTGGGTTATAACACAAAAATTAATAATGAGTACTAGAGTTTGAGGAGATGTGGCATGCCTTAGTAATTATTAAATGAGGTAATTTGCATGAAGTGTTGCTTTTTGAATTTGTTGTAGGAACCTTGAGTGTTGACTTTGATTATTGGGTGTATACATAGCAACATGGAAGATGAAATGTGGAGATATAATATCCTATAGATAATTGTGAATGGCTCCTTATGTGGAAGTCTAGGTGTATATTTTATCATAGTCTCTTGCACAAAGTTTATTGATAAAATACTATAGTTTCCTATAGGTTATAACTCATAATTTCTCTCCAAATATGGGGAGATAAAGTCCTATGGGATATATTAGATTATGGGCATGAAACCCCTTGTAGATATCTAGGTCTAGAATTGTGAAAGAGGTAATGGAAATGGAGGATAAGGTGCTTTGGAGACTAGCCATGGATGAGGAGATGGATGCACTTACAAAAAAATGATACATGGGACTTGGTACTATTCCTTTAAGGATGAAAAATTACTGGATGTAAATGGGTGCTCAAAAAGAAGATTGGCCAAAATAGTGGTGTTGAAAATTACAGGGTAAGACTAGTTATCAGAAGATATTCCTAGGTTGATGGAATAGACATGTGTGTGTGTGTATATCTATATGTGTGTGTGTGTGTGTGTGTGTGGAAACCACATTCCTATATGGTAACTTAAAGAAGGAAATCTATATGACACAACTATAGCACTATGTTGAAAAGTTAAAGGGTTATTGGTTTGCAATTTATTTATTTATTTTTTATATGGCCTCAAAGAGTCTCCCAAAATGTGGTTTCAAATTTTTTATTCTTTTGTGTTGGGATTGTGATTTTTGAGATCCAATTTATAACATTTTGTGTATTGTAAACATGATGTTGATTATTTATATGTTATCACTCTATATAGAGATGAAAAGTTATAATTTGGTAATAGTAAGGATGTGATTTATGATTTGTAGTCCCATATTTCATCATAATTTGATAGGAAGAACTTAGGGGACACAAAATATATCTTAGGAATGGAATGAAGTAAACACAAATATTTGGTTAAGCCAGACTGAGTATTTACACACTCGAGTAATTTTTCAACATTCAAATAATATATCAAAGTATAGTATTCTAGGCCAATATTTTGGATTGAAAAAATCACTCTCTCACACACACAAATGTAGGAAAACACTGAATAAAAAACAAAATTAGTATTAAAAGTTGTAAGATTTAGCAAATGTTAGCAATATAACATATTTTATGTAGAAAAATGGTTCTTTTTAAGTGTAAAAATGATTGATTAGAAAACTTAGTTTTGAAAAAAAGGGCCAAAAAATATCCCATGGGTGAAAATTTTCCATATAAAATACCTTGGTAAACATGATATTGTAGAGCTTTTGCATGATATATTGCAAACCATTGAATAATTTGATTTATGTGGGAACTAAGAATTTAGTTGAACAATTTTCTATAACACTTATAGAGACAAAGGATATGACTTTTGTTTCTTATGCTACTGTAGTTGTTAGTTTGATATATGATATAGTTTGTACTAGATTAGGCATTGCTTAAGTAGTGAGAGTCTGGAGTTAATTCATGGCTATAATTGGATGTGAATATGAGTTGCAATGAATGTGTTCTCTATATATTTGTCAGATACTCATGAATTTTTCATTTGCTATCATAGTGATATTTCAAGGGATCCACAACCAATGGATATAGGTTTATGTCAATTTTCATTGGGCAGGGGATGTATATGGAAGGACATCTCGGAGTGGGTATGTGTTTCAATTGTTTGGTGAAGTAGTAAATTGAATGGTAAAAAGACAAATTATGGTAAATTTATCTACAATAGAGGTAGATTATATAGTAGTTAGGCATGCTTGTTAGGAGACCATTTGGATTATGAAACTGTGTACAAAGGTGAGGCTAAGTAAAGTAGTTCAATGTGATAATAATAGTGTCAGTTGTCTAGATATGAACTCAAACATTCATGAGAGGAAAAACATATTGATATCGTGTACGATTTTGATTGGGACATGGTCAAGGATGGGAATGTGATAGTGGGGAATGTTGACATTTTACAAAATGTTGTAGTTGCATTGATAAAACTACTAGTTGTATCATACACCTTGTGATTGTGTAGCAAAGAAATTATCTCAACAAATTCTTAGTAATAGAAAGGAATAAATGTTGAGAATAACAAGTAACTAATATTTCCGAGTAGGAGGGAATGTATACTATAGTAATAGGCATTAATGCTAAGTAGCAACAATTGGCCAATTAATTGTTGGTCTTTTTTGGCATGTGGATTTGGAAAATCATAAATGGTTTATGGCTATGGAAATTTTTCCAGTACCATTATGTTCTTGAATAACTTTATTTATATGATATGAACTTTGTGATGTATGCACTTTTCTTAATTCTTTTGAACTCAATATGTCACATAAAATAATTGAACCTAGGTAGGGATGATAACAATAATTCCTCTCAACTATCCAAAATAAACTCAATTGAACTCCCTCCCTCCCCTCTATATATTTTCCTTTTATATTTTTCTTTATTGTTTTTTTCCAAATTCTATTGATTAGTCAAAAGATATAACATCATATACAACCATATTAATCTTTTTTTTTTTATTTGTTGCAGTCTGCCACTATGGAAACCAGACCAATGATGAAAAAATAACATTTTTGTCCAAAAAGAACCATACTATTGACATTATCCATATCTCTGCCATGACATAGCATTAATTTCAGAGTTCCTATTGTAATATTTAGTATTAGCCCTAGTAAAATTGTAGCCAAACTGCTCACAAACAATATAGACAAATATAAAAGGGCTCAAAGATGAGTCATCACCAACAAATAAGAGATTCAAATCACGTCTCAGGTGGGGTTGAGAAATATATAAATGTTGCAGGGGTACCAAGAGAAGCAATACCTTTTTCTCTAGAGAGAATGGCTTCATTTCTAACCAATTGAAGGGTGATGTACCTAAGTTCTAGTGACAACTCCTTGTGCTTAGTTTGTATTTCATCCAATTGCATATATAATTCCCACTTGGCTTCATCTCTCTCTAGTAGATTCTTTTCCAGAAGGGCACCTCAATGTACAAATATAGCTCCATTGTCCATAGATATTGATTTTTCCTTCCTTGGGTGTGGTCTAGATCCAAGGGCCAATTAGTTACTAAGGCGCGGATATCGATGTATGTGTACTCATCCCTTTCAATCATGGCCTATGAGGATGCGTGATCATTGCTAGATGTATGTGGTTTGAGGTTATGGCCATGATATTGCTAAGATGCAAAATTCACTCTTCAACGAGCTGTGACATTTCCCTCTACTCTATATGAGGAGTCATGAAAACTCCTCGCCCTCTATCGAGGCATGATGGGCTAAGCGGGGACATAATTAATGGTGAGGGAATAAGAGAGTGGTCATGCAGGAGGGACAAGGGTGATTAAGACAATAGGGTGGGGGTTAGAGGCTAATTAAGAGAGGCAGGGTGAGTGTAGAAAGGGAACTAGCAAGAGTGAACCAACATGGAGGCAATAAGGTCCAATAAAGCAGGGATGATTGGAAGACAAGGATAGAGTCTAAGCACACAAAGTGAGCTCCCACCACTAGATCACTAGTGAGTGCGCTCAAAGTGCCAGAATTGAAATAAATAAATAAAGTGTATGGAATATTAAAACACAAAGATCCAAGAAAGAATTAGAAGCAAAATAAGCAATCTTGTGTCATGATGTTTAAGTAGAATACCCTATGCCTGTTGTTGTTGAGAGTGATTGTAGGGTGAACCTGGGCGAAAAAATGCACAACCAAAAAACAAACTTCAAAGCTCCTTATCCTATTGGTGTCATTAATCCTGAACAACCACCACCCACCTTGATTGAACATAATAAAGCACAAGGTAGTTTTCACAGTGATGACCAATGCATAAACCTCGCACAGACTGAGAGAGATCTCAGAAAGCGGAGCACAAGGGAAGTTACATTAGGGGGACCTGGACTTGCCCTCCACCGATGATAGGAAACAATAACATCGAATAGAAGTAAGACTTTCAAAGTGTCAGGTTGCCACCCTTTGTGAATCAAAATGGGAAGCTTCCTTCCCTATACGAGCCATTTACAAATTTTACCTCGAGAGACTCTGGTTATGTTGTCATGTTGCGAAGTGGATTGAATGTGCGACGTCCAATCAGATTCGTGGCGAATTCATGTTATGGCTAGGTGGAGTAGGGTGACAACATTAAGCTTTCCTCCCCTCATTGTAGCTACTTTTTACACACTAAACCACATAGGTAATTTTTATTTAACATATAAAAAAATCAAATAAAAGAACTATAAAATAGGAAAAACATTCATTTAAACCTATATCTCTTTAGATTTAATATATTAAATAAGAATTTCAAAATAAAGTTATAAAAAAATAATAAAAAAATAAAGTATAAAATTAATAATTAAAATTTAAACAAGTATCCTGAGATGAGACTTCACATAAACCAATTAATTTATATTAAATATGTGTGCGTTTCACACATACATATTTCTATTCCTTTTTTTTTATTATATGATGATAAAACCTATTATAACTTAATATCTTATATATATTTAATATTGTGTGTTTCACACATACAATTTTTTTTTTTTTTATATGATGATAAAACCTATTATAACTTAATCTCTCATATTTCAGATGTCAAACTAGTAGTAAGGACAACTTCATTGGCTGCTATCCATGAATTCATGCTCGCTCATCACCAATATTCAAGAAAAACCACACCACTTGGAATTATCTTCTAATAATCCTTAAAAAGAAAATTTTCACTCTTTTCCGTTTGAAAAAGATAAAAAATAATAACAAAACATATTTCAAACTCAATTTCACACAAATATACATATATACTATTTTTAACATTTAAATTGATAATTATCGTTAATAACTTAAAAGATAATATATATATAATATATATATATATATAATAATAATATATATATATATATGATGCTTTTAACATCTCGTTACAGCCCCTTCTCCTAGCCGTTGTGATTTGGAACACAAAGTGAAGCCGCTATAAAATTCATATGCCGTCCCCTCTACTCCCGTTTTGCTAAACAATACTCGGTCTACTCTCTTCCTGATCTCGAATGGATATGCATTAGTTTGACCCCTACTTAAAAGAAAAAAATGACTAAATATTTAGCCATATTTAGTGATGGCTAAATATGAAACCGTCAAACCGTGTTTTTCAGCTGCCCACCTCTTTGGGAAAGCCCAGTTAGTTCCAGGAAGTTTTCCCGAAAATCGATTAATTTATACGTAACAATTATATACATAATTATATTCTATAAATAAAATAAAAATTGTACAATGAAAAGAAGTTCAAAATAAATAAACATTTGAATTGAAGTTGTGATGCTTTTAACATGTTGTTATACCCCTTCTCCACGCGTTTGAGATTTGGAAACACGAAGTGAAGCAGCTACTTTTAATTATTGGAGTTGTCTATAATGGGATTTTTTGGAGATTCCGGTGACGGAATCTGGCCCAAGAAATGAGGTTAAATCTTGATTTTTAAATAGTTAAAATGGTTTTTTAACTGCATATTTGGATTCAGCGCCCTGAAAAACTCCTGCCATTGATTGTGCAAAAACTAACTATGAAACTTGGGATTCCAATAAATTTCTGCCAGATTTTGACCGGAAAAATCCGCCGAAAAAACTTTCAAAAAATCGTTATAGACTACTGATTAATTATTATTATACAACGCGCTCCCCTCTGCTTCAGTTTTGCTAAACAATACTCGGTCTACAGTCTTCCAGATCTCCCATGGGTATGCCATAACTTAACAAAACATTTTTTTCCTTTGGTTAAACTTCATGCGCACGCCACAAGAGACAGAACTCCTCGTTCAGCGGTCCTCACCTACGGCCCAGGTTCGGTTCGTCATGGGTAAATATTATTCATAAACTTAATCCATCGGTACTTCATGCTGACGATATCAGACCAAGTTTTTCAGCGGCCCACCTCCTTTCTGGGAAAGACAGTCTCACGAAGTTTTCCCGAAAACAGGAAGTTCAACGCTATGTGTGAGTCACCTACCATTCCGTGTGAGATACTCCGTTTTCACACGCTATTCTTGGTTCAATATCCAACACCGTTATACAAGAGGCCCCTCTCCCTTCCATTCCCTACTTTCATTTCAATCCAAGATCTCCGTTGGCCTGCAAAGTCATTCTGTCCATTTTATTGTGATCTGCCCAATTTCAATTCCATTTCTGTTTCTGTTTCAAGGAGACGATGTCTCATCACCATCACGGCCACCACCACCATAACAAACACCATAGCGGACACCATCAGCAATACATAACGCCGGAGATTGCTTACTATGGTGAACCAGTGATCCAGAGAGGAGATCTGTATGCATTAGAGCAGGAGAGGGCCATGAAGGAACAGAAGCATCATAAACATATGGAGCATGTAGCAGAAGTGGGAGCACTCGCTGCAGGAACATTTGCAATGGTAAGATCTATTTTGTTTTTGTAATGTTAATATGTTATGGGGTATTTTTTGGGTTGATTGTAGATTTTAAAAATATTTTGGAATTCAAAATTTTATTATATGAGGAAGGATTTTTATAGAAATTTATATCAAGTATATAAATAGATATATTCTTTATCCAATGAGTGCTAAGTGAACTATTCAAAAATCATGAGAAATTAGTCGACTACTTCTCATGGAAATGGTGATACGTTTGAATGACTTACTTAACGCAGTTGAATCCCAAAAATGATATCTATAATAAATTCCATGGAGTTTTAACTTGTAATTAATATTTGGAGTTGTCTATAATGCGATATAATGCGATTTTTTGAGATTTCGGTGATGGAATCCGGAGGAAGAAATTGAGGTTAAATCTTGATTTGTTGCAGTTAAAATGGTTTTTTAACTGCATATTTGGATTCAGCACCCTGAAAAACCCCTGGGGCGCTTTGATTGTGCAGAAACTAGCTATCAAACTTGCCATTCCAATAAATTGCTGTCGGATTTTGACCGGAAAAACCCACCTGAAAGGCTTTCAAATATAGACAACTGCTTAATATTTTTCATTCAAAGATGATCCATTGAACTAACCCTTAACCCTAGATGCAAATGAATATGAATACTTATGAGCTGAATAGAAACACTGATATGTGATATCTGTATGCAGTACGAGATGAACGAAGCAAAGAAACATCCAGAGCACGCTCACAAGCACATGATTGAGGCAGAAATTGCTGCAGAAGCTGCAGTGGGAGCAGCGGGGTATGCCTTCTATGAGCATCAGCAGGCGAATCATTACAAAAAAGAAGGCCATGGCAAGAAACATCACCACCATCATCACTTCTAGCTGCCTGCAACTGCATCGATTATGATTTGAAAATAAATTTCTTCCTTAGATAAAGAAGTTAGTTATGATCCCTTGATTTCAGCTCCCTCTGTTATATGTAATCGGTGTGGTGTTATGGGATTCAGATGAAACTGAAGTCTTCAGTATTTTCCTCTTCCTGCGTTTTCCTAACACCTTTTTTCCAGATCGTTCTGTGTGGTCAAGAAGCATTTTATTGTAAACAATCAGTCATATTATGGAACCTCTGTTATTTTATGTATATATGAAGCTTGTGAATCTTATAACACCATTTCAATCCTTTAAAACTATGTTGGGTGTAATATAGGTACTTAAATGAATATAATTTTGGGATTGTTATAATCAATCAGTATCATCTGTAATTAATTATCAGATAAATATATTGATAAAATTGTAATATCAAACTATACAAGAAATTCTAGTGTTTAATATGATATTTAACATGAAATATATATATTCGAAAACATTTATGGATTGAGGTGCTATTCGAAAAAATTTATTGATTGAGGTGCTTATCTAGGCCTAATTTAAATATGCTTTTGATATTAATAATTTTATGTTTCATGACTTTTTATTGTATTTTTAAGGACAATCACGAATAAAATCAAACCTGGTTTACTGATGTTTTATTCCGAACAAGTTAAAGAATACCTGAAATGAAGCATTGAGGAAAAAGTTATGATACTAGTAATTGATGGCTAGTATTCATATAGCTCAGTGCCTTGCCGCTCAACCCTAATCATGTTAGGGATATGGTTTTAACATTTTAGGATTTTCTTCTCCTCAGATTTTGTTAGCATTATTATAAAATATAGAGTTAACATCATGCTTTGGGCGTTTAGCTAGATTCAAAGACAAGTTACTATAATCGTTAAAATCTAATTTTAAAGATAAGCTACTATCATTCTTGAATTTTGCCTTTGCTAGATTTAAAGATAAGTTATTGTAGTTGTTACATCTAATTTTAAAAATAAGCTATTATTATTCTTGAATTTTGTATTGTTAGGTATATTGCAATGTTATTCACTATATGATGTATAACCAAAGTTGCTTTTTAATGTCGTACTTTAGTTTCAATATTGTATTTATCTTCATTATGCAACATTGTTGGTTTTTTCATTCTAGTCTCATTTTGTTTTTTTTTATTAATGGTACCATAATAATCTTCTCTTTTTGTTTTTCATAAATTTCCTCGATGAGGTCTGTTATCCCATATCCCTCCTTTCAACAAGGGTGCCCATAGTAATTTTTTTGTGAAACAGAGCAATTTGTAGCATGGCATAGGCCTCCTTTATGATCTCGTTGCAGTAAGCCTTTTGGGTGGTTTCATGTTTCCTAAGAAAAGTCATGTTGTTCAAGGAACTTTACATATTCTGAGGCATTGGTCACACCTCTCAAGGAAATTTTCTGGCTATTTATGGATACTTGGACATCTCCCCGACATGCCTTATGCAAGGATATGAAATATTGACCTCGTTGGTCACTTTATGGGTTGATAATAACATCGTTTGAGGGTTGATTTGCACCTACAACAGTTATGGAAGCCTTTGAGATAATTTGGTGACATGGAAGGGTGATATCGATGATGTGTCACTCTCTTGGTATGCTTTAAATGATGTGAACATGACTTGGATAAGTATATTAAAGGATGACAAGTTGGAAATAATGATCAATTTCATTATAATTTGATGCCACTTGGTTGGATAGAGGCTTTATGACCTAGATTTTGACATGAAAATACATCGCATGCTTCATGGACTTCCTTGACCCGAGGTATGACCATGGGCCTTCATGGGAAACATTGTTTGGAGGCATTGGACCTTTATTTCACATATTTTATGGGGTTTTTTTTCTCAGTTACACCTCCTTAATTATGGAGTATTATGCACCCCCTCTTGAATTCATTGCATCAAAGAAGGAATGCCATTGGGCATATTTGATTAGGGGCAGCATATTCCATGGATTGTTGACCATCTTCAACAACCTTGGACATTTCAAAGGCTAGATGTGGTAGCTTGGACAATTATTATCTCTTCTTGACTAGATCTACCCCTCTCTTTAAGGGTTTTATGCATCTTTCATTGTTAGCATGTGGCTTGACCACTGCGTTTTACGATGTGTTAGTTTGATTGATTTTAGGAGTTAGTTAAGATTTAGTTTTCTTTAGCTATATATAAGGAATTAAATCAAATAATGATATTTTATTGTAAGATAAGTTACATATCACTATATAAATAGATGGAATCTTCCTTATTTATACTCATGGTAAGATTGTGAGAGAACTCCTCTCCTTGGAGCTTAATGGAAATATCTTTAGAAGAGGCATTTTTTGAGTTAAGGGCTTATTTCTGCAATGAATGTTTTTTACTTAGAAGTTTTTCTTTCTTGATTATTCATTCTACATCCTTAAAGGAATTATTATGATTACTTAAAACTACCACAAGGATACTAAGGTTGGTCCATTTGAAGGGCATCTTTGTAAATTGGAAGATGGATGTCTATATGCTCTTCTTGCACACACTCTCTTGTTGGTTTGGGGGGCTTTTTAATCCTCCTTTCTATGCCATACACCAAAATTCCTTAGATATGGTTTTGATTATATTTCATCCCATAGTCGATCTTGTAGTTAAAGGCTTTCCCATTGGAGGGATCTCTTCTAATGGGGTCCATGATTTCATGGTTTTCCTTAATTAGATGTTGGGTTAATTTAGCTATCTAGTTTTAACCTATTTTCCTAATCCATAAAATAATTAATAGCGGACTTAAGAGGGTTTTCTTCTTGATATCATATTTTCACTTGATTTATATTTACTCCATAGCCCTAGAAGGATATGAGCAATAATATTCATATCCCTCCACTACCACTTTCTCTTTTAAAAAAAAATAAAGTATATCCAAAAAAAAAAAATCATTTCATTGGGCTACCTTTGATATCACTTTATTCTATTTTAACTAAGCCTTAGTGATCATAGTAGGGAAGGCCCTCATTAATCATAGGAGAACCTCATAAAGTTAAGGGATGGGTTATTGAGGTCATAGTTGGTGACCTTCCCAAAATGTTTCTGTCGAATTATGCATTATGGATTGGGGATTTTATCATCTGCATACAATTTGGGTGGTAACAAGGTCATAGTACAAGGATTTTGTTCTCAAACCAACTGAACCTAGTGAAGACTTCCCTAATTGATCGAGGAAGGATTCCATGACGGATGATGTAACTAATAAATATGATTTAATAGGAGATCTTATCGAGATTTGACTTTAGGAAGGCCTTAAGCAACAAAGGAACAAAATCATGTACCATATTGGCTAAATCCTGTGATGATTCCCAAAATCAATAGAGGTACCTTTTACAAGTCCCACTTTGGTGGGAAGGAACCATTCAAGGTATGAGATCATTTTGATATTGTTCCATTTGCATGAAAGATAAATGCAAAAGATTTGGAGAAATGGTTAACTTTACTAATTAGTTATTTCTGTTTTCACAACTTTTCTAGTAGTAAGAAGATTATTTTTGCACTTGTAAAATCGTTTCCTATGTAAAAAATTGGTGAAATATGCATTGTCTATAACACGCTAAAGATTATAAACTGTATGCATCATAATAAACTTGCGGGGAAGTTGTCAATGCCTTTAAGTAGAAGTATTTATCTAGTCGAAACCATGAATACTAGTACATGAGATAGACTAATCTCAAAAGTAAATTTAGGTACAAGATATCAAGCATATTGTTTTTTACACAAAATAAAAAATTCACGCTCCAAAACATATAGGGACAAATTTTGATAAATTATCCTAATGAGAATATATCCTTATAAAATATTAAATTAATTAGAAAAAATAAATCAATAGTTGTTCATTAGCTACTAACTCTCTTGATTGGAAAAGTTTGGCCCATGTTGAGAGTCACTTGGAATGTCATGAGGACTTAGGGATCCTAGAAGCAAATTATATGAAGGGAGGTTATTTAAATTGGTAACCTGTAGGTTTTAACCCCATACAAAAATTACTTGCATACGAATTCTAAATCACAAGAAAAAATAAAAATGTGAGAGCATAACACATAAGACACATATACTCAGAGATTTCCCACTGGATCCCAAAACCGGGACTACCAGCTTGATTTTTCATTATATTCCTTTCAATGTTACAATACATATTTATACATGGCAAAGCATCCAATACCATGGACCGAAAACCATCGTGTCCAAAAAACATGTGCGAAAATCATGCACAAAAGCATAGGTGGGTCCGCCCAACCTAACATAGGGTCCCAAAACCAAAATTTTTCGGGGCGCTGCCCCGGACCCCATAAAGTGGGGTTACGAGTACCCCTCAAACCCCCTATTAACTATGTGGAAAGAATATAATACAACCCAACAATCTCCCACTTGTTGTTTTCTTTCCACAGGGGGCCACAGGAGAGCTTAGTCATTTTTCCAGCCCTGAAACACCCATTGTTTCTCTACACCAAGAGAACTTCTCAGAACTAACAGATTTTGTCAATGCATCTGCAGTATTCTTCAAAGTGTCCACCTTTACCAGCAACACCTTTTTTGTCTTCTATCATATCCCTCACAAAGTGATACTGAACATCAATGTGCTTTGTCTTTGAATGATAAGCAGGGTTCTTTGCCAAGAAAATTGCACTTTGGCTATCACAGTCTATCCTTATAGCTCCCTGTACTAACCCCATACTTGAACACAATCTCTACAACCAAACTGCTTCCTTGCTTGCATGAGTGGCTGCCATGTATTTTTCCTCTGTAGTTGATAGTGCCACTACAGATTGTTTCTTACTCATCCAACTGACTGCACCTCCAAATAGGTTAAACACATACCCACTTGTAGATCTTCTTTGATCTAGATCTCCAGCCCAATCTGCATCAACAGAGCCACGAATATCAAACACTCTGTCCAATCCTGGTCTTCCTTGGCAGCACAAATCATAATCACTAGTGCCACGCAAACACCTGAAAACCCGCTTCACTGTTGTCTAGTGCTCCTTCCCTGGTTTTGACATAAACCTGCTCAATACCCCCACTGCATGTGCAATGTCTGGTCTAGTACATACCATGGCATACATCAAGCTACCGAATGCACTTGCATATGGAACGCGGAACATGTCCTCTCCCTCTTCTTGTCTTTACACCTACAGAAATAGGAACATTCACCGATTTACTATCCTGCATATTAAACCTCTGCAATATTGTCTCGACATACTTCCTCTGGTTTAACTAGAGCTTCCTCTTTGCTTGATCTCTTTTAATTCCCATGCCCAAAATATAGTTTGCAACACCGAGATCTTTCATGTCGAATTCGGCGGACAATTGGGTCTTCAAATCCTGGATAATTTCTTTGTCATTTCCAACTAGCAACATATCATCCACATACAAGACCAGATAAATAACACGGTCACCAATTAATTTAAAATAAACACAGTGATCTGCTTTGCTTCTGGTGAAGCCAAGTCCCCGTATAAATGTATAATTTCTGATACCACATCCATGGTGACTATTTTAACCCATACAGAGACTTCTTTAACTTGCATACTAGTTCTTTCTTAACCTTCACCGCAAAGCCTTCAAGTTGCTTCATGTAGATTCCTCTTCCAAATCCCCGTGAAGAAATGTTGTCTTCACATCCATCTGTTCTACCTCAAAATCAAAAGCAGCAGCAACAGATAAAAGTAATCTAATAGAAGTTACCTTGGCAACAGGAGAAAAAATATCACCAAAATCAATTCCCGACACCTGGGATAACCTTTTGCTACCAACCGAGCTTTGTCTCCACCTTCCCTTCTGCATTTGTCTTCTTCTTAAACACCCATTTGCTGCCAATGGGTTTCCTTCTAGCCGGCAACTCCATCAGATCCAAAGCCTCATTTTTGTGCAAAGATGCCATTTCATCAACCATGGCCTCTTTCCAGAGTTTTCCATCCTCTGAATCCACTGCTTCTTTCATAGTTCTAGGATCATCATCAATGACAGACAAAGCAAAATTTGAAAAGAAAGCAGATGGACTATACCTTTCTGGTTGCCTTCTTTCTCGAACTGATCTTCTCAGAGCCGGAGTTTGTGGCTCTTCATCTTCTGATTCCTCCTCCGTTACAGAGTTTGATTCTTCCTCCTTTAGTTCAAACTCTATCTTCACAGGTTGCTTTGGTTGGACTTCATGTTTAATAACATCTTTCACCTCCATGAACACCAAATCTCGACTGTACACAGCCTTCCTTGTTATTGGGTTCCAAAGCTGATAACCCTTTAAACCATCCTTATAACCAATAAAGATGCACTTTTAAAATTTACTATCCAACATGGTTCGTTTCTCCTTTAGAAAATGTACATATGCATCACATCCAAATACCCTTAGATGTGAAAGAGAGGGTTTCTTACCAGTCCATACTTCTTGTG
>APFE030530172.1:0-11113 GCA_000404065.3 Pinus taeda
AACCTCTTTTTCCCTACAAAACACAAAACACAAAACCCAACACAAAAATGCAAAGAAAAACGAACCTTATGGCTCGAAGTTAGCTTTACCCAAAAAACTAAATATTAAAAAAAAATTGAGCCTTGTGGCTCAAAGTTAGATTTAGCCGAAAAACTAAATATTTTTCTGAATGTTTCTGATCTTCCGAGATCACACTAAGGTGCAAGGAAAAGAGCATACGCATGAGAAAAAATCCTTCCTTTCTGTTTCTGATTTGCCCAGATCGCACAGAGTCACAGGGCAAAGAGCATACGCAGAAATGAAAGGTATAGATCTGGTTTAAAAAAAAGCTAAATAAACCGAAACCGAAATAAGCAGAGAGAAAATAACAGTAAACTGCAAATAAAGACTGTATACCTCTAGATCTTAAAAATGATGCAGATAGGGCTACCGGAAACCTTTTCGCGTGAAATGAAAGGGGTTCCTCACTGGAACAGATGCTCCGAACACAACAGAGTAGTCCTATTGGCCCGAAAGCAGTCAGAAATAGTAGATCTAGGAAACGACAGCCGCATGCAGTTCTACCGGCTTCAGATTTGGATCACCAATGGACGTGGCCCTCAAATAGCTCTGATACCATGTAGGAATTTACAGGGTAAGTTCCTCAGACAGAACACCAAAAGGACACCGCTCACAAACAGATCACAGATCAATACACCAGTATTTTGACGTGGTTAAAACCCTCAGAGAGGGAAACAGTCCACGGCCTGTGCCGACGTGGCTACTACAGGCAATTTATTAATAAAAGAATGAAAATTTAAATAAGCTTCTCTCATGCACGGTGAACCTACAAATGACCCTCCATGCGCTTTAAATAGAATTCATGGACCAATCGGGTGTCAATCCACGGATCAAGTGTCAGTAATACCAAGGAGAGAATGAACCGTCGGATCACTACATATCGTGACCGTCGGATTGTAAGTTATAAATGTACAACGGTAAAGAAACACACTTTACCTAACTCTATACCTAACTCTATAATAGAACAAGTTGAACTTAACTATTTCCTATGTGTCGGAATATCCTAACAATTCAATGTCAATTTCAATTTCAAATTTCTATTTCCATTTCTATTTCTTAATTTATTTCTATCTCCATTACAACATTATAAATCGAAATCAAAACATCTAGACATACAATTACTCAATACACTGATGATCACAAGTTATTTAATTGATTGAGTTAATGAGTGGAAAAGGTGTGCGTGTCAACTACAAAATTTGTCCAAGGGTACTGAGGTGCGAATTGACCATAAGACCTAGTTTTCAATGATCATTTTTTGACATGTGTGCCCTTTGACTAATTGTTAACTCTCTCTGTACATAATTGGTTACATTAAAAGAGTAAATTTCAATTTCTCTTCAATGTCACCTTCATATTTTGTCACATTGATTTCCTTGGACATCTCAATTTTTAATGAGCTTATTTTAAAGTTCATGTGATTTTCAGACACATTGATTTTAGTGTACATTTCAGTTCTAAATCTATTTCAGCTTTGTTCAATTTCTAGCGCATTGGTTTCAATCTACGTGTGAAATTTTAACACGTAGATTTCATGTACATTGCATTTTTTTTTTTATATCAATTTGATTTTAACGTACATGGCAATTTCTATGACAATTCCTACATGTACATGTTAATTTGTACTTATATTCTATTCAATGTTAATTTAAATTTCAAATTTCTATTTCCATTTCTATTTCTTATTTTATTCCTATCTCCATTACCACATTAGAAATCGAAATAGAATCATCTAGACATACAATTACTTAGTACACTCATGATCAGAAGTTATTTAATTGATTGAGTTGATGAGTGGGAAAAGTCTGCGTGTCAACTAGGGAATTTGGCCAAGGGTACTGACGTGCGAATTGACCATAAGACCTAGTTTTCAATGATCGTTTTTTGATATGTGTGTTCTTTGACCACTTCTTAACTCTCTCTATACATAACTGGTTTCATTAAAAGAGTCAACTTCAATTTCTCTTCATTGTCACCTTCATATTTTGTCACATTGATTTCCTTGGACATCTCAATTTTTAATGAGGTTATTTTAAAGTCCATGTGATTTTCAAACACATTGATTTTAGTGTACATCTCACTTCTAATTCTATTTCATTTTTGTTCAATTTCTAGTGCATTGATTTCAATGTACGTGTGAAATTTTAACACATTGATTTCATGTACATTGCAATTTTTAATTTTATATCAATTTGATTTTAACGTACATGCCAATTTCTATGACAATTCCTACATGTACATGTTAATTTGAATTTATATTCTATTCAATGTCAATTTCAATTTCAAATTTCTATTTCCATTTCTATTTCTCATTTTATTCTTATCTCCATTACCACATTAGAAATTGAAATAGAAACATCTAGACATACAATTACTCAGTACCTTGATGATCACAAGTTATTTAATTGATTGAGTCAACTAGTGGAAAAAGTGTAGATGTCAACTACGAAACTTGTCCAAGGGTACTCAGGTGCGAATTGACCATAAGACCTAGTTTTCAATGATTGTTTTCTGACATGTGTGCTCTTTGAATACTTGTTAACTCTATCTGTACATAATTGGTTTCATTAAAAGAGTCAATTTCAATTTCTCTTCAATGTCACCGTCATATTTTGTCACATTGATTTCTTTGGACATCTCAATTTTTAATGAGCTCATTTTAAAGTTCATGTGATTTTCAAACACATTGATTTTAGTGTACATCTCAGTTCTAATTCTATTTCAGTTTTGTTCAATTTCTAGCGCATTGATTTCAATGTACGTGTGAAATTTTAACACATTGATTTCATGTACATTGCAATTTTTAATTTTATTTCAATTTGATTTTAACGTGCATGCCAATTTCTATGAAAATTCCTACATGTACATGTTAATTTGAATTTATATTCTATTCAATGTCAATTTCAATTTCAAATTTGTATTTCCATTTGTATTTCTTATTTTATTCCTATCTCCGTTACCACAGTAGAAATTGAAATAGAAACAACTAGACATGCAATTATTGAATACATTGATGATCACAAGTTATCTAATTGATTGTGTTAACGAGTGGAAAAAGTCTACGTGTCAACTATGGAATTTGTCCAAGGGTACTGAGGTGTGAAATGACCATAAGACCTAGTTTTCAATGATCATTTTCTGACATGTGTGCTCTTTGACTACTTGTTAACTCTCTCTGTACATAATGCGTTACATTAAAAGAGTCAATTCCAATTTCTCTTCAATGTCACCCTCATATTTTGCACATTGATTTCCTTGTACATCTCAATTTTTAATGAGCTTATTTTAAAGTTCATGTGATTTTCAAACACATTGATTTTAGTGTACATTTGAGTTCTAATTCTATTTCAGCTTTGTTCAGTTTCTAGCGCATTGACTTCAATGTACATGTGAAATTTTAACACATAGATTTCACGTACATTGCAATTTTTAATTTTATTTCAATTTTATTTTAACGTACATGCCATTTCTATGACAATTACTACATGTACATTTTAATTTGTATTTATATTCTATTCAATGTCAATTTCAATTTCAAATTTGTATTTCTTATTTTATTCCTATCTCCATTACCACATTAGAAATCGAAATAGAAACATCTAGACATACAATTACTGAATACATTGATGATCACAAGTTATTTAATTGATTGAGTGAAAGAGTGCAAAAAGTCTACATGTCAACTATGGAATTTCTCCAAGGGTACTGAGGTGCGAATTGACCATAAGACCTAGTTTTGAATGATCATTTTCTGACATGTGTGCTCTTTGACTAATTGTTAACTCTCTCTGTACGTAATTGGTTACATTAAAAGAGTAAATCTCAATTTCTCTTCAATGCCGCCTTCATATTTTGTCAAATTGATTTCCTTGGACATCTCAATTTTTAATGATCTTATTTTAAAGTTCATGTGATTTTCAGACACATTGATTTTAGTGTACGTTTCACTTCTAATTCTATTTCAGGATTGTTCAATTTCTAGCACATTGATTTCAATCTACGTGTGAAATTTTAACACATAGATTTCATGTACATTGCAATTTTTTTTATATATCAATTTGATTTTAACGTACATGGCAATTTCTATGACAATTCCTACATGTACATGTTAACTTGTATTTATATTCTATTCAATGTTAATTTAAATTTCAAATTTCTATTTCCATTTATATTTCTTATTTTATTCCTATCTCCATTACGACATTGCAAATCGAAATAGAAACATATAGACATACAATTACTCAGTACACTGATGATTAGAAGTTATTTAATTGATTGAGTTAACGAGTGGGAAAATTCTGTGTGTCAACTACGGAATTTGTCCAAGGGTACTGAGGTGCGAATTGACCATAAGACCTACTTTTCAATGATTGTTTTTTGACATGTGTGCTCTTTGACTACTTGTTAACTCTCTCTATACATAATTGGTTTCATTAAAGGAGTCAACTTCAATTTCTCTTCAATGTCACCTTCTTATTCTGTCACATTCATTTCCTTGGACATCTGAATTTTTAATGAGCTTATTTTAAAGTTAATGTGATTTTCAAACACATTGATTTTAGCGTACATTTATGTTCTATTTCAATTTCAGCTTTCTTCAATTTCTAGCGCATTGATTTCAATGTATGTGTGAAATTTTAACACATAGAATTCATGTACATTGCAATTTTTATTTTTATTTCAATTTGATTTTTTGTACATGTCAATTTCTATGACAATTCCTACATGTACATTTTAATTTGTATTTATATTCTATTCAATTTCAATTTCAATTTCAAATTTCTATTTCCATTTCTATTTCTCATTTTATTCCTATATCCATTACCACATTATAAATCGAAATATAAACTTCTAGACATACAATTACTCAGTGCGTTGATGATCACAAGTTATTTAATTGATTGAGTCAACTAGTGGAAAAAGTCCAGATGTCAACTATGGAATTTGTCCAAGGGTACTGAGGTGTGAATTGACCATAAGACCTAGTTTTCAAAGATCGTTTTCTAACATGTGTGCTCTTTGACTAATTGTTAACTCTCTCTGTACATAATTGGTTACATTAAAAGAGTCAATTTCAATTTCTCTTCAATTTCACCTTCATATTTTGTAACATTGATTTCCTTGGACATCCCAATTTTTAATGAGCTTATTTTAAAGTTCATGTGATTTTCAAACACATTGATTTTATTGTACATTTCAGTTCTAATTCTATTTTAGCTTTGTTCTATTTCTAGCGGATTGATTTCAATGTACGTGTGAAATTTTAACACATAGATTTCATGTACATTGCAATTTTTAATTTTATTTCAATTTGATTTTAACGTACATGTCAATTTCTATGACAATTACTACATGTACATGTTAATTTGTATTTATATTCTATTGAATGTCAATTTCAATTTCAAATTTATATTTCCGTTTCTGTTCCTTATTTTATTTCTATCTCCATTACCACATTAGAAATCGAAACAGAAACATCTAGACATAGAATTACTCAGTACATTGATCATCACAAGTTATTTAATTGATTGAGTTAATGAGTGGAAAGTCTACATGTCAACTACAGAATTTGTTCAAGGGTACCGAGGTGCGAATTGACAATAAGACCTAGTTTTCAATGATTGTTTTCTGACATGTGTTATCTTTCACTACTTGTTAACTCTCTCTGTACATAATTGGATTCATTAGAAGAGTCAATTTCAATTTCTCTTCAATGTCACCTTCATATTTTCTCACATTGATTTCCTTGTACTTCTCAATTTTTAATGAGCTTATTTTAAAGTTCATGTGATTTTCAAACACATAGATCTTAGTGTACATCTCAGTTCTAATTCTATTTTAGTTTTGTTCAATTTCTAGCCCATTCATTTCAATGTACGTGTGAAACTTTCACACATTGATTTCATGTACATTGCAATTTTTAATTTTATTTCAATTTGATATTAACGTACATGTAAATTTCTATGACAATTCCTACATGTACATGTTAATTTGTATTTATATTCTCTTCAATGTCAATTTCAATTTCAAATTTCTATTTCTTATCTTATTTCTATCTCCATTACCACATTAGAAATCGAAATAGAAGCATCTAGACATACAATTACTGAGTACACTGATGATCACAGGCTATTTAATTGATTGAGTTAACGAGTGGAAAAAGTTTGCATGTCAACTACAGAATTTGTCCAAGGGTACTGAGGTGCGAATTGACCATATGACCTAGTTTTCAATGATCGTTTTCTGACATGTGTGCTCTTTGACTACTTGTTAACTCTCTTTGTACATAATTGGTTTCATTAAAAGAGTCAATTTCAATTTCTCTTCAATGTAACATTCATATTTTGTCACGTTGATTTCCTTGGACGTCTCAATTTTTAATGAGCTTATTTTAAATTTCATGTGATTTTCAAGCACATTGATTTTAGTGTACATCTCAGTTCTAATTCTATCTCAGTTTTGATCAGTTTCTAGCACATCGATTTCAATGTATGTGTGAAATTTTAACACATTGATTTCATGTACATCGTAATTTTTAATTTTATTTCAATTTGATTTTAACATACATGCCAAATTCTTTGACAATTCCTACATGTACATGTTAATCTGTATTTATATTCTATTCAATTTCATTTTCAATTTCAAATTTCTATTTCCATTTCTATTTCTCATTTTATTCCTATCTCCATTACCACATTATAAATCGAAATATAAATATCTAGACATAAAATTACTCGATACCTTGATATCACAAGTTATTTAAATGATTGAGTCAACTAGTGGAAAAAGTCTAGATGTCAACTACATAATTTTTCCAAGGGTACTAAGGTGTGAATTGATCATAAGACCTAGTTTTCAATGATTCTTTTCTGACATGTGTGCTCTTTGACTACTTTTTAACTCTCTTTGTACATAATACATTTCATCAATAGAGTCAATTTCAATTTCTCTTCAATGTCACCTTCATATCTTGTCACATTGATTTCTTTGGACATCTCAATTTTTAATGAGCTTATTTTAAAGTTCATGTGATTTTCAAACACATTGATTTTAGTGTATATCTCAGTTCTAATTCTATTTCAGTTTTGTTCAATTTCTAGCACATTGATTTCATTGTACGTGTGGAATTTTAACACATTGATTTCATTACATTGCAATTTTTAATTTTATTTCAATTTTATTTTAACGTACATGTTAATTTCAATGACAATTCCTACATGTACATGTTAATTTTATTTATATTCTATTCAATGTCAATTTCAATTTCAAATTTGTATTTCCATTTGTATTTCTTATTTTATTCCTATCTCCAATACCACATTAGAAATCGAAATACAAACATCTAGACATACAATTACTGAGTACATTGATGATCACAAGTTATTTAATTGATTGAGTTAACAAGTGGAAAAAGACTACATGTCAACTATGGAATTTGTCCAAGGGTACTAAGGTGTGAATTGACCATAACACCTAGTTTTCAATGATCATTTTCTGACATGTGTGCTCTTTGACTACCTGTTAACTCTCTCTGTACATAATTGGTTACATTAAAATAGTCAATTTCAATTTCTCTTCAATGTCACCCTCATATTTTGTCACATTGATTTCCTTGGACATCTCAATTTTTAATGAGCTTATTTTAAAGTTCATGTGATTTTCAAACACATTGATTTTAGTTTACATTTCAGTTGTAATTCTATTTCAGGTTTGTTCAGTTTCTAGCGCATTGATTTCAATGTACGTGTGAAATTTTAACACAGATTTCATGTACATCGCAATTTTTATTTTTATTTCAATTTGATTTTAACATACATGTCAATTTCTATGACAATTCCTACATGTACATGTTAATTTGTAATTATATTCTATTCAATGTCAATTTCAATTTCAAATTTCTATTTCCGTTTCTACTTCTTATTTTATTTCTATCTCCATTACCACATTAGAAATCGAAATAGAAACATCTAGACATACAATTACTCAGTACACTGATGATCACAAGTTATTTAATTGATTGAGTTAACGAGTGGAAAAAGTGTGTGTGTCAACTACGGAATTTTTCCACGGGTACTCAGTTGCGAATTGACCATAAGACCTAGTTTTCAATGATCGTCTTTTGACATGTGTGCTCCTTTACTACTTGTTAACTCTCTCTGTACATAATTGGTTTCTTTAAAAGAGTCAATTTCAATTTCTCTTCAATGTAGCATTCATATTTTGTCACATTGATATCCTTGGACGTCTCAATTTTTAATGAGCTTATTTTAAATTTCATGTGATTTTCAAGCACATTGATTTTAGTGTACATCTCAGTTCTAATTCTATCTCAGTTTTGATCAGTTTCTAGCACATCGATTTGAATGTACGTGTGAAATTTTAACACATTGATTTCATGTACATTGTAATTTTTAATTTTATTTCAATTGGATTTTAACATACATGTCACATTCTATGGCAATTCCTACATGTACATGTTAATTTGTATTTATATTCTATTCAATTTCAATTTCAATTTCAAATTTCTATTTCCATTTCTATTTCTCATTTTATTCCTATCTCCATTACCACATTATAAAACGAAATATAAACATCTAGACATAAAATTACTCAATACCTTGATGATCACAAGTTATTTAAATGATTGAGACAACTAGTGGAAAAAGTCTAGATGTCAACTACATAATTTTTCCAAGGGACTAAGGTGTAAATTGATCATAAGACCTAGTTTTCAATGATTGTTTTCTGACATGGGTGCTCTTTGACTACTTGTTAACTCTCTGTGTACATAAGAGGTTTCATCAAAAGAGTCAATTTCAATTTCTCTTCAATGTCACCTTCATATTTTGTCACATTGATTTCTTTGGACATCTCAATTTTTAATGAGCTTATTTTAAACTTCATGTGATTTTCAAACACATTGATTTTAGTGTACATCTAAGTTCTAATTCTATTTCAATTTTGTTCAATTTCTAACACATTCATTTCAATGTACGTGTGAAATTTTAACACATTGATTTCATTACATTCCAATTTTTTATTTTATTTCAATTTGATTTTAATGTACATGCCAATTTCTATGGCAATTCCTACATGTACATGTTAATTTTATTTATATTTATTCATGAAATTTAATTTCAATTTTGTATTTCCATTTGTATTTTATTTTATTCTATCTCCAATACAATTAGAAATGAATAGAACATTCTAGACATACAATTATGAATACATTGATGATATAAGTTATTTAATTGATTGAGTTACAGGGACAGGTTCTACATGTAATATGGAATTTGTCCCAGGGTATTCTAAGGTTTGAATTGATGATAAGAAATAGTTTTCAATGATCATTTTTGACATGTGGTGCTCTTTGACTACTTGTTACTCTTCTTACATAATTGGTTAATTAAAGAGTAATTTCAATTTCTTTCAATGTCACCCTCATATTTTGTACATTGATTTCTTGGACATCTCAATTTTTAATGAGCTTATTTTAAAGTTCATAGTGAATTTCAAAAACCACATTGATTTTAGTGTACATTTCAATTGTAATTCTATTTCAGTTTTGTTCAGTTTCTAGCGCATTGATTTCAATGTACGTGTGAAATTTTAACACATAGATTTCATGTACATTGCAATTTTTATTTTTATTTCAATTTGATTTTAACGTACATGTCAATTTCTGTGACAATTCCTACATGTACATGTTAATTTGTAATTATATTCTATTCAATGTCAATTTCTATTTCCGTTTCTATTTCTTATTTTATTTCTATCTCCATTATCACATTAGAAATCGAAATAGAAACATCTAGACATACAATTACTCAGTACACTGATGATCACAAGTTATTTAATTCATTGAGTTAACGAGTGGAAAAATAGTGCGTGTCAGCTACGGAATTTTTCCACGGGTACTGAGGTGCGAATTGACCATAAGACCTAGTTTTCAATGGTCGTTTTTCAAAATGTGTGCTCCTTTAATACTTGTTAACTCTCTCTATACATAATTGGTTTCATTAAAAGATTCAATTTCAATTTCTCTTTATTGTCACCTTCATATTTTGTCACATTGATTTCCTTGGACATCTCAATTTTTAATGAGCTTATTTTAAAGTTCATGTGATTTTCAAACACATTGATTTTAGTGTAAATTTCAGTTATATTTCTATTTCGGCTTTGTTCAATTTCTAGCGCATTGATTTCAACGTACATGTGAAATTTTAACACATAGATTTATTGTACATTGCAATTTTTATTTTTATTTCAATTTGATATTAACGTACATGTCAATTTCTATGACAATTCCTACATGTACATGTTAATTTGTATTTATATTCTATTCAATATCAATTTCAATTTCAAATTTCTATTTCCATTTGTATTTCTCATTTTATTCCTATCTCCATTACCACATTATAAATCGAAATAGAAACATCTAGACATACAATTACTCAGTACATTGATGATCACAAGTCATTTAATTGATTAAATTAACTAGTAGAAAAAGTCTAGATGTCAACTACGGAATTTGTCCAAGGGTACTGAGCTACGAATTGTCCATAAGACTTAGTTTTCAATGATTGTTTTCTGACATGTGTGCTCTTTGACTACTTGTTAACTCTCTCTGTAGATAATTGGTTTCATTAAAAGAGACAATTTCAATTTCTCTTCAATGTCACCTTCATATTTTGTCACATTGATTTCTTTGGACATCTCAATTTTTAATGAGCTTATTTTAAAGTTCATGTGATTTTCAAACAAATTGATTTTTGTGTACATATCAGTTCTAATTCTCTTCAGATTTCGTAATACATTAATTTCATGTGCATCGCAATTTTTAATTTTATTTCAATTTGATTTTAACGTACATGTCAATTTCTATGACAATTCCTACATGTACATGTTAATTTGTATTTATATTCTATTCAATGTCAATTTAAATTTCAACTTTGTATTTCCATTTCTATTTCTTATTTTGTTCCTATCTCCATTACCACATTAGAAATCGAAATAGAAACATCTAGACATACAATTACTGAATACGTTGATG
>APFE030530173.1:4253-19938 GCA_000404065.3 Pinus taeda
CGAGAAGTTTTGGCCGTTAAATTTCTCGACCCTAAACTTACCATCTTCCGCCATTGCTCCCACTCAAACTAGGAACCCTTCTTTCGTGCGAGTTTATCAGCCAAATAGACCTTCGGCTCTGATACCAGTTGTTAGAAAATTATATATTACGGAGCAATGGAACACATAAAATATTGCAGAAATATAAACACAGAAAACGCACAAAACAAGAGAGACACAGATATACGTGGTTCACCCAGTTTGGGCTACGTCCACCTCGAACAGCCAGTCCTTCCTTTCTATTATCCAGCAAAATGAAGAGACACAACCCACAACAAATCCGCTGTAATATCCTCTGTCTTCTCTCACAATCTCACCTCTCTGTTTCTCGCTCACACACGCAGAATAAACATCTATCTCACAGCCTCAAATACAATGCCCTCATACAAAGAGAGGGGTTGCCTTCTAGGTAAAAAAACCCTAAACTAAACATAATTTCTACCATCAGATCATCCACCTAATGAACGGCCCAGATTGACTAGAAATTACTATACTTTTACAAGGCAATTTTACAGTTATTTTTTAGCTTCGGGGGCAGCTGCCCCCCCCTGGACCCCCCCTGCAGCGAATATTTTATGGGCAGTGTTGCCGCCCCCATTTTGAATTGGGGTCCAATGTGGCGGTACTTTTGAATATAGAAGATAATCAGGCTCCACACCCAACAAGCCGCACCAACTTACAATTTTTCAAGCTCCAACATGTTAAGAAGATGAGGACACCAATCCTCTATAAACAACAACTTAAAATTTTGCAGACTCCTACCTGTTAAGAAGATGATGACACCAATCCTCTATAATCTACAACTCATCTATCTTTCCTAGTCAATGTCCTAATAACAAACCTCCACAACCTACTCTCTTTTAATATTTGAAACCATTCAAATTACAATGAAACCATAAGATAATATACAGAAATTGACTTTTGCAATCCTCCCTTAGCTACTCAATAGTCTTCCTTCATCAACTCTTAATAATCTCGTTTGTTAATCTTTTGCTCCTTAGCTCGGACCTTTTCTTAGTTAGAATCTTAGACCTTATAAGTAGGTTAAATAGTTGTTAGTTAGATCCTAATCAGGCCTACAACTCAATAAATATACAACTGTCATTTTGGGCCTATTTAGGCTTGATTTTGAGCCTATTCTAGCCCGCGGCTGGCTCAAAAGAATCGGCTTAAAAAATCTAACCCCAAATTGTGCCAAAAAACCTCTTTCGCAAATGGAAGATATAAATATATATGAATTTATATGAATGCATTAAAAACTTCATTTATCCTCATACATGAGGAGTTAGAAGGTGTGCCACCTATCAGTGGAAAGGTCTCAAAATATACCATTTGATATGGTAACTTTCCTTTAAATCT
Organism: Pinus taeda; assembly: GCA_000404065.3. Classification (NCBI taxonomy): domain Eukaryota; kingdom Viridiplantae; phylum Streptophyta; class Pinopsida; order Pinales; family Pinaceae; genus Pinus; species Pinus taeda. Next base: position 5,652 of record APFE030530173.1, read on the forward strand.
GGATTTCCTTTAACATCAATAAAAACCTCTTTTCACTGGGATGAGCATATTTGTGGGCTTGGAGGTTTTCTTTATATTAAAACCTACCACTATCTCAAATTTGAGGTGAATTTGGCCAATGTCTCCAATAACATAGTGGAATTAATAACAATGTGATCTTTGCTAAAGATGGAGTTATCCAAGGGTGTTTTTTGACTACATGTATGTGGAAAATCTATTTTATTTAATAAATGGATGAATCACAAAAATCAATTTCTAATGTCAATCTTCAGGGATTGACCATACATATTTATGAGAATATTTTACAGCTTGAAGTAATTTATTCACTCATATTTTAGAGAATTGAATGCAAAGATTGATTCCTTGTCTGGACAAGGACTACAACAATAAATGGGTTATTTATGGTTTAAAAAAAAATTGGGATGGGATCACGTATAGAGCCCAAACTGATCCTCTAATTAATCTTCTATTTTGTTTTTTCTATGTTGTCAATTTGGGTTAATCTTGTTTCATGTTAATTATGGCATTTTTTAAGTTTGAGATGATTGTAATATGTAATTTTTTTTTGTTGGAAAGGCCATTGGGAGATGATATGTTATGGATGGTAGCTAATAAATTTAATAATATTATGATCATATATATGGGCAAACTATTTGTCTTTATATAAAGAAAATATTCAAAATGCTTTAACACATGAAGAATGTGCTCTATAAGTTTTTCCTTGCAAAACAAATAAAGGTGCTAAAAAGCATATGAATTTTTAACAATGTGTTTAAAACTAAATCAACAATGGAAAAAATATATCTACTATTACAATTAGCATAGATTACACTCATAATAACTTATACTATTTTAAAATTTAACAAAGAAAAAGTCAATGGACACATAGGGCATTCATTATATTTCTTTGAAATTATAAAGGATATGTTATTATTAAAAATAAATTTAACATATCAAATGCTAATAATTTTTATTTTTTTAATGAGTAGAACACTAACAAAAATTCCTACAAATTTACCATCAGATGAAATTATTAAAGTAAATAAGAGTTTTGATGATGTAAAATTGAAAGTTTTCCTATTTTGTATTTTCCTTGCTAAAAAACAACAAAAATACTAATTGTATTTTCACAAATGCAATGCTCCTATCAATTTCCTAGAAGAGATGTAAAAGCTCATTGTCTAATTCATTGTTACCCTCCTCAATACTATGTTTTTTCTATAGAAAAATACATGTAACTTTTATTTATAGAAATAAAAATTACGCTTTGTAAACAAGCAGAGTGTGTATGTTGAAGAGGTGAGTAAGAGAAATACAATACACAAGTGAGCATTAATGTGCATATCTAGAGCTAAAATGTCCATCAGCATCTAATCATATGCCAAGAAAAAATAAGAAAAATAGAAAACAGTGTAAGAGGAAACTATGGATGATAAGAAGGGCTGAGTTTTTCTTTTTTTCCCTTCCTTTTTGGAACTTGTCACCACCCATTTGAATTTGGATCAACCAAAACCAAATCTAGTCCTCGACCCTCCTCTAGAAGTGGGGGTTCTTTTTCCGAATCTGAACCCTCTGAAGAATGTGCTCATTTGGTTCCACCTGAACCTATAGAAGGATAATGTTCTTCTAATTCTGGACTCATCAATGGTGGAGTGGCAGATCCATCCTGAACCACAACCTCCCCCTTCCACTTTATCTATGATTTGTTCTGACTATGTCTCTTTGGTGTCCTCTTCCTCATCTTCCGAAAGTGGAGGCTCACTAAACTATCATCCTTTTGGTCTGTTTGGATGCTTATTTTTCCTTTTTGGGATCTTCTTTTCTATAGGAAATGTGTTTTGAAGATGACCTGTTTGGAAGCCCACATGACATCTGAAGGTCGTGTTCTCATAATCTAGAGTTTGTGACCACTAGAAATTCTTGTGCTTCCAAGTGACACGATCTAGTAATCCTTTGTTAAGATCTATCTCCACACAAATCCTAGCAAAGGTGAAAATTCCTTTTTTTGTCTTTTACGTCCATTTTTTGTATTTTTCTTGTTTGTTCCCAATGTCTTCAATGACTGGGTGGTGCCAAAAAGGAAGCGAAATATTTGGGAGTCTAACCTAGACTCATATAGTGGTGATCACCATGGATGTATCATCAAAACCAAGGAACCATTGATTGATTGATAGTCCAACTCTACCCCAGAACCAAACCCCTTAATTTAGTACAAAGTCAGGTTCTTTTTCAGTGTCAAATTGGACACAAAAAATCCTTCAAAACTTAGGTAAATATCACAAGTAGGTGTGCATGAAGAGAACACCCATTGATGTAGTGCTTCAAGTTTTGGACAAAAGCCATTAAATCTACATATAATCGCTTTTGATTCTAGTGTTGTGAATAAGGAGGATACATATGGGATATTGACCTCCATGGTGGGAGATTTCTCCATTTGGTCCACAATATATGGGCCTGGAAAATTCTGATTTAGATTTATTGAGTCTTGTTTCATTAAATCATAAACCCTCCCTTTAATTGCATCTTTGAGTGAGATATTTGAAACATTTGCAGGCTTGGAATTTTGAGCACCTCCACATAGTCTAGAATTTAAAATTATTGTAGAGTTACTAGATATATAGGTTTCTTTTAGCCCTATGTGGTCATGGAGGACTTTTTCTTCTATAACCACCTCCTCCCACATTTACCCACTTTTACCAGCTTGCTAAGATAAACATGAGACAAGTGCCACTATGTTAGGTCCCTATAACACTAGTGTATTCCCTCATTATTATTAGTGTATCCCCCTTATTGTTATTATTTTTCCCATGTATTCCTCATATTTTTATTAGTGTACCCCATTGAAGCCCACTATTGTTGTTGTTGTGCCCTTACATTATTATTATTATGTCGGCTCTGATTATATTGTGACCCCTTAGACTCCTATATATAGAAAGAAGGTTTTTTCATTTGAATCATCCAAGAATTATTCATTTGTGTAATGTAAAGGAGGTTTCCCCCTCGAAGAGGCTTATTTTGAATTCATTTAACTCTCTCTTATTCTATTTTGTGAGTTAGTTGCATAACATTTGGTATCAAAGCTTTGGATTCTAGGGTTTCGCTGCTACAAACAGGCCATTGTGGAATTTTCGCTATAAATTATGTTTTATGAAGTTTAAGAAGATGAAATTAAAACCCATTTGAGCCTAAATCTTGATGAACCTTTTGTTTGAATTTCAATTCTTGTTTCACTATATTTGTGGAGATATGATCTATGGAATTTAGGGTTTTTTCAGGCTACCGAATTCCATCTCAAACAGGCGACCTTCAAAAAATCGTCATAACTTTCTCTCTGAGCATTAGATTCAAATTTCGTAAAAAATGACATAAAGAAGACATATTTTAGTATGTTGGGTATCTTTTTCAGAGCCGAAGGTTGAAACATTGACTTGTGACACTTTGTACAAGTTCGCTCTACTGAAAAAGTATATAATCATGCCATCATGGGAGATTGGGAATAACTCTTTCTTGGAGAATCCAAATTCTATCAGACTTGTGGAGTTCGAAAGAGGACTCAGAGGGATACCATAGGTCTAAATTTCAGACCTTGTAGATCTGAAATTTCATATATACATCAAATTCAATATTGACCTCCTACAAAAAAAAAAAAAAAAAAAAAAGTGTGTAGTCTTTTTAAAAATTTGCATAAGTTTTGTTTGAGAAAATAGTTTGAAGTGATTCAAAGGGAATAGTGAAGCATAAATATCATTAATTCATGCCCCGAAGAAAGAAAATGGAAACACCTAGTAAGCAACCTGAAGGCTCTACTATGACTCATGAAGCAGAGGAAGAAATGCAACATGATATATCAAAATTACGAGACCAAATGCAACAAATTTCACTCTCACAAAAAGTAACATAAGCTAAGATGGATGATTTGAAGAATGACATCAATGAAGCAAAAGGGAATATTGAATATTTGAAGAAAGACATGGAAGGTTTTAAGGGAGTTTTGGAAAATTTGCTACAAGAAATTATTCCTAATGGCGAAAAGGTAGTAGAGGAAACTCATGATGAGAACAAAAGAAATGTTAATCATGATTTCATAGACTCTAACGTTGGATTGAAGGCCCACCATATTCCAAAGATCGATATAAGGAAGATTGATGGCAAGGATCCTATAACATGGATACTACAAATGGAGCAATATTTTGATCTCCATAATGTGCAAAACACACAAAAGGTACACATTGCAACTTTATATTTAGAACCCAATCAGTTTGTATGGTTTCGATGGCTTTGTTCTCATAAAAAAATTGTCACTTGGTCTATTTTTATGAAGGAAATGATAGCACATTATGAGGATACAAAGAGAAACACCTTCTTTAGCCAATTGATAAATCTCAAACAAAAAGGTTCAATAGTGGAGCACATTGAGGACTTTCAAAAATTGAATATAAGGGTAAATGATATTTCAAAGCAACATAGGATTGATGTCTTCATAAGGACTCTGAAGGATAACATCCAACTTGAGGTTCGAATTTGGGAAATTGATTCATTGGATAAGGCATCCGGGTTGGCAAGAAAAATTGAAAGCAAAATTATGGCAACAAGGAAGCCTACCACGCACAACTATAATGATGCAAGTGTGGTTTCTCCTGACCTTCCACAACCTACAAGGTTGACACCACAACAATTGGAATAAAAAAGGGCAAAAGGACTTTGTTATAGTTGTGATATTAAATGCACTAAAGGTCGTAAGTTTGCTGAGAAGAAATTATTTTACATCGATTGTGAAGAGGATGAATAAAAGGAACAAGAAACATCAAAAGAAGAGGATATACACCATGAACCAACCCCAAAGAAAGAAGAAATGAATCCAACCATATCTTGTAATGCATTGGCAAGAATTACCACTCCTCAAACTCTCAAGATAAAAGGACATATCAAGAAGAAAAAGTTAATAGTGTTGATTGATTCGGGTAGTACCCATAACTTTATTCATTGTAAGATAGCCAAGGAATTAAATTGCTTCTTATATCCAACACCAGAGTGTCAAGTGATGGTTGCAAATGGAGGAACATGAATTACTCACGAAAGTGCCATAATATCAAGCTATCTATGAGAGAGTATGTATTGAATAGTCCAATGCTTTCCATTCCAATGGGTGGTGTTGATTTTGTATTAGAAGTCCAATGGTTACAATCTTTTGGTACGATAGCTTTTAATTTTCAATAAATTTTCTTGAAATTTTTTTGGGAAGGAAAGGAAGTTGAATTAAGGGGTATCGCAGGGAAACCAAGAAAGATAATTAGCTCTAATGGCATGACAAAGCTTCTAAATAAATAACAACGGGGTGTAATTGCACAATTATGTTCACTAGAGGCTCAAACATCAAAATCATTTATTTCTCCAGACCTCCAAAAAGACTTGGAAAATCATTCCAAGGTATTTCAGACTCCCAAAGGCCTCCCACATATCTATGATCATGATCATGCTATTCATTTGATTCCAGGAAGTATTCCTCCAAACATCAATCTTTACAAATATCCCTATGCCCAAAAGAGTGACATTGAACGTATGGTTGCAGAAATGCTAGAGGTTGGTATAATTCAACCTAGTCAAAGTTCTTTCTCTGATCTAGCAGTATTGGCGCACAAGAAGGATGAATCATGGTGCATGTGTCCAAATTATAGGGAGCTTAACAATCTCACTATTAAAGATAAATTTCTCGTTCATGTCATTTATGAATTATTGGATGAATTAGATGGAACAATTTACTTCACCAAGTTGGATCTTCGTTCGAGATATCATCAAATAAGCATGAATACTGAAGATGTTCTGAAAACAACATTTAGAACTCATGAGGGTCAATATGAATTTTTTGTCATGCCTTTTGGCCTTACCAATGCACCTTCTACATTTTAAGGTTTGATGAACTCCATTTTCAAACCCCTCCTTAGAAAATTTGTGTTAGTATTTTTTGATGATATACTAATCTACAACAAGTCTTGGAAGGATCATGTTCAACATGTTGACAGGGTGTGCAAGCTATTGGAGGTGAAACAATTATATGCAAAAACTTCCAAATGCTTCTTTGGAGTACACGAGGTGGAATATCTGGGTCATATTATATCTCATGAGGTTATTAAGGTAGACCCTAACAAAATTACAGCCATTAAGGAATGGAAAATACCCACATCCATAAAGCATCTGCAAGGATTTCTCGGGTTGACAGGGTATTATCGAAAGTTCTTTAAGAATTATGGGAGAATAGAAACACCTCTAACAACATTTTTGAAGAAAGATGCATTTTCTTGGACTCCATAAGAAACTAATGCCTTTGAGAATCTTAAAGAGGTAACATGCCAAGCATTGGTCTTAGCTACGCCAAACTTCACAAAAACCTTTATTGTGGAATGTGATGCCTCAAGGAATGGAATTGGTGTTGTTTTAATGCAAGAAGGAAGACCCATTACTTTTGACAGTCATCCAATCAAAGAAAGTATTCACACAAAGCTATTTATGAGAAGGAAATGTTGGCAATATTACATGCACTTAAGAAATGCCGACCTTACCTAATGGGAAGGCACTTTAAGGTGAAAACAGATCATGAAAGTCTTAAATATTTTTTAGATCAAAGATTATCTTCATAAGAGCAGCAAAAATGGGTCACAAAGATGTTGGGTTATGACTTTGAAATCATCTACAAAAAAGGGAAGCAAAATGTTGTTGCACATGAACTCTCAAGAAAGGATGAGGATGTAGAAGCATTTCTTTGCGCCATTTCTATTATCCAACCAAATTAGATAACTGAAGCAAGGGATGAATGGAAGAATGACAAAGAAGTGTGGGCACTCATTCAAAAGTTGCAGCAAGATCCTAGTATTTTGATAATTTAGATGGAATAATGATTCATTATGGTACAAAGATCACTTGTACCTTTGTAAGAATCCCAAACTCAAACAAAACATTCTTCGAGAATTGCACACCTCTCCCTTAGGAGGGAACTTAGGATTTTTAAAAACCTACCACAAGGTTAAAAAGGAATTTTTTTGGGAAAGCCTTAAATCTGATATTCAAAATTTTGTGCGAAATGTTTGGTTTGCCAACAAAAAAAAGTTAAGACAATTAAGGCCTCGAGACTGTTAGAACCTTTATCCATTCCAAGCCAACGTTGGGAGGATGTTTCAATGGATTTTATCATAGGTTTACCCAAGTCCAAAGGAAAGAGTGTCATCATGCTGTGACTTACCAAGTATGCACACTTTTGTGCGTTATATGATCCATTTAAAGCCAGTGTAGTTGCTACTTCATTTATGGAAACAATTCAAAAGCTACATGGAAACCTAAAGATTATTGTAAGCGACAAAGATTCTATTTTCACTGGAAATTTTTGGATGGAATTATTTTCTTGTCTGTGTACTCAATTAGCTCATAGTTCATCTTATCATCCTCAATCGGATGGGAAAATTGAATGTTGGTATTACACTTACTTCGATATTACAGCAAAAATGACCCCATTTATGGCACTTTATGGATATCAACCATCGTCCATCACATCATCTTTACGAGAAAATTATAATGTTCAAGTAGTGGAAGATAACATCAAGTATCAACAACAAGTTCTCAAACTCTTAAAGGATAACCTCACTTTGGTGCAGAATAGAATGAAACAATAGACATATCAACATCGAAGTGAAAGAAGTTTTGATGTAGGCAACTGGGTATTTTTACGGCTACAACCATACAAACAAATGTCCCTCAAGCAAGCTAAGAAGGATCATAAATTATCACCAAATTATTATGGTCCTTACAAGGTGTTGAAAAAGATTGGTACTATGGCATACAAATTGGAGCTTCCTACATCTTCCCGAGTGCACCTAGTTTTCCATGTTTCATGCTTAAATAAGGTTATAGGTGACAAGCTCCCAGTTCAAACAATATTGCTAGAACTTGACGAGGAACAAAAATTCATATTGGAACCTGAAGCATTCATGGTAACAAGAACTCGATAGCTACGAAATCGATCAATTTCAAAGTATCTCATCAAGTGGAAGAACTTACCAATGAAAGATTCCACATGGAAGGATGATAATTTTATACAAAAGCATCCGAAACTACTCAAGCGTTGAGGACAACATTTTTGTAAAGGAGAGGGGCATGTTAGGTCCCTATAACACTAGTGTATTCCCTCATTACTATTATTGTAGCCTCCTTATTGTTATCGTTGTGCCCATGTAGTCCCCATATTGTTATTGTTGTGCCCCATAGAAGCCCACTAGTGTTGTTGTTGTGCCCTTACATTATTATTGTTATGTCGGCTCTGATTATATTGTGACCCCATAGACTCCTATACATAAAAATGGATGTTTTTTCATTTGAATCATCCAATAATTATTCATTTATGTAATGTAAAGGAAGTTGCCCCCTCAAAGAGGCTTATTTTGAAGTTGTTTATCTATCTCTTCTATTTTGTGAGCTAGATGCATAACCCACTATGATATGACTCGACCTCCACTTTCAAGTTCTGGAAATGGGTCGACATACTAACAACTTACAGACATCCCTTAGGAACATTGGAACACCCAAAAGTCAGTCCAAAACCTCTGATGATCAAATTCTGAGCTGTTATTGCTTTCTCACAAGCTTAAATGCAAACCACATGCACAACACAGCATGCATGTGGTTATGAACCTCCAACTGCACTCATAATCTAGTATCCATGCGGTTATGACTTAAAATCCTCATTTCAATGCCAGTGCTTTCGATATCTAAGCCACTTTTTCAAGCTAGCCTCTAGACCACTGCCCAGAATTGCTTGTAACTTTCTAGAATGTAATCAAAGGTACTGACAATGCTAATCAATCATAACTAAAGCAAGAACTTGACCCAAAGATGCATAATCCATAACATACATTTTTCATACATATGGAAACATGTAAGCTACATGTCATGCATGCATATATGATCATAAACTCGTATTCTTCATTTGAGAATCACCAAGAAGGGTCTAAACCTTCTTTAGCTAGTTGTAATAGCACTTGTTATTCCATGCATTCATAAACCATATAATAACATATCAAAACATGACATGAACGATAGATAAAATACATTATATAACCAACATATCACCAGCATAGGAACCATGGAAAAACAACCATTATATCACCAACATAATCACTACAAATTATCATATATCACAATAGGAAAATATCTCATATTAAAAATGAAAATGCCAACCAACTTAGGGACTTCCACGTACCACCCAACCATAGATTGGGTTGAATCAAATATATTTTTAATCCAATCACCATCACACCATATGCCAAGCATGAATGTGGGATCTCATGGGCTAAACCAAAACAAACCAACCAGGGCTTCCAGTGGCCAAACCAACTCAACCCTCAACTACAATGATTCCACCTCTTTGGTCTAAAAATCACTAACATCAACAAGATTGATATCTACCCAAGCTATCCAGGGCTCTAAGAACTAATAAATCAACCCACATCCTTCCATGGATCCAGAGTGTTTGTTCCAATTGTGACTCCAAGAACTATTAACTCAAACCACCAAAGGCTCCAGAGTGTTTGTCCCAACCTACGGCTATAGGAACTGGTAACTCAACCCAAGTTGTTCCATGGCTTCCAGAGCATTTGTTCCAACCCACAACCATAGGGAAATTGAGCACCAATTAAAAAACAAGTGGGAAACCCACAACACCAGGTTAATCTAGGAAATGTAAAGGAAAGGCTAAAACCATTGTCAATCAAGGAAAATCTCCATGCCGATGAGAACACATAACCAGGGAACCACATTCATATATCATGCATCCAAAAATCATGAAGGAAATCACACATGCAACCTGTTACCTGCAAAGTATCCTTGTTGTATTTGTTGATCCAATTGTTCCCTTGTGCTCCCTTGATTTCCTTTGCTTTCTTTCTCCAATCCAAGTGAATAATAGAATTCTCCAAGCATGCCCTAGGAATTCTCTAAGTGTGCAAGAGTACGAGAGAATGAAATGAGAGAGCCAAAAAGTGAACTGAAAAAAACTAAACCAACAAAAGTTGTGAATTGGTTCTCTGATGCCTTTTTAATATTGATGTCTCTATTTTCTCCATTTTCCTTCATTTTTCCCTCTAATTTCCCTTGCATGCAAATATGTGTCTCTTCACCTTCCTTTTCTCCTATTTTCCTTTATTTTCATAATTAAAATGCTAATTATTTCCTCTTTACCTTTAGCAATGCCTTTTCCAATTTCCATAGCCATTAATTAATGACAAGCGGTGCCCACTAAATTTTTTTACCCACCATTCAGCTTGGAATACGTGTCCCATGACCTTGGTCTTATTTTATCTACATGGAAAATAAACTAGGGGTTGTTACAAACCCATCCCCCTTGGGGGAACGCCGTCCTTAGTGTTCAATGAGACTTATAACCAGCAAAACATGTTGCCCATGGAGCTTTATGACCCAACTCAATGCAACATTTACAACATACTAAAATGTTGAAATCATGAATACCATACTGCTTATTAGAGCTTTATAACACAACTCAATGTAGTATTTAAAATACACATATGAAAAAACATAAACCAAAGACATTTTCTCAACCAAAAAATAAAGAAGAATACAAAGCCCACATCTGATCATCCATTTCCTATGTAGCTTCGTCGAGCCCCAATTTCTTCCACTACACTTTAACCTGCTCGATTGCTCTATTCTGGAGCATGAGTTTTTTCCACTACAAAATGCATTAAGGTTCTAGTAGCAATTCTCCCTTTGGCTCCACCTACAATACAAACCAATCAATCACATGATAAAAATCTTGGACATATATCTTAAGCAATGAAACATGGAAAGCATCATGGACTTTCATTTTTGGTGGCAATGCAAGTCTATAGGTCACTGGTCCAATCCTCTCAAGGATCTCAAAACTACACATGCTCCCCAACCTGAAACTCCTTAAATGCTCTATGTTTCTCCACATAACTCCTCTGCATGTCCTGTGCTACCTTTAAATTCCTTTTGATAACCTGCATCTCCTACTCCATCTCAGTGAACATATCCAACCCAATTGACACCTTATTCACTAGATCACTCCAGATGATAAGAGTATTATAACTCCACCCTAAAGATCCTCAAATGTACTCATCCTCAAGGACTCTTGATACCCATTATTCTACGCAAAATCCATCGGTGGAAGATGCTCCTCCCATTTCCTTTGTTGATACATAACATACATCCTCAATGTATCCTCAAGAATCTTGTTAACCCTCTTTGTATGTTCATTTGTATGCAGACGATAAGTTGTATTGAAAGCTAATTTTTTTCCCAAGCCTGCAAACATCTCCTTCCAAAACCTAGAAGTGAACTTGGAATCTTTTTCTAATATAATCGTCTTGGAAACACCATGCAATCTCATCATCTCCCTGATGAAGATTTGAGCTACCTCATTCGCTGAATTTGTAGATCTCACTACAATTAAGTGAGCTACCTTTCTTAACTTGTCAACCACAACCATGATGGAATCACGTTTCTTCAATGCCTCGTCAAACCTGTAATGAAATCCATTGAAATGACCTCCCATTTCCATTTTGGAATCAGAATCAGTTGTAGCAAACTATTTGGGTGCTTACACTCATCTTTCACCTGCTGGTAGTCCATAAAAATTGCAACAAACTTAGCCAGCTCTTTCTTCAAGTTCAGCAAATGATACAAATTCTTAACTGTCATCAAAGTCTTCTAATATCCCACATGACCTGAATATAGCTTAAGATGAAACTCCCTCAAGATAAACTTCTCAAGTTCACTGTTATCTAAAACACAAATCTTGTTCCTGAATCTAACCAAGCCATCTATCATGAGGTGATACTCCTCATCCCCATCACCTTCACCCTATTGCTGCAAGCTATGCTTTAGCTTCTGGTACATGTCATCATGCTACCCTACATGCAATATCCACTCCTGCAAATCCGTCCCCTATGAACTCATGACTAAAATATGATTCACTTGCACTCTCCTATTGAGATCATCTACAAGCATGTCCTCCTTATCCTTGTTGTATTTGATATCAAATTCAAACTCACCGAGGGTATCCAACCATCTAGCTTTCCTAGAATTCAGATTGGGTTGGTTAAACAAGTATCTCAGCCCACTTTGATTACTCATCAAGATAAACATCCTGCCAAGAAGATAATGCCTCGACATCTTCAATGCATGAATGATTTCTTCCAACTCAAGATCATGATTCATGTAGTCCTGCTCATGCTCATTCAACTTCCTTGACTCGTAGCATTCCACCTACCCTTCCTACTTCAGGACTCCACCAACTCCTTCCTTTCAAGAATATTTACATACCACAAACTCTTTATCCAGATCTACGCCAATCTTCAAGACTAAAGAATTTGTAAGCAAATGCTTCAACTAATCAAAACTATTTGCACACTCCTTAGTCCATTCAAACTTCTTCCCTTTCCTCTGCAAAGATGTAATAGGATAACCAATCCATGAGAAGTTCCTGATGAATCGCTTGTAATAACCTTCTAATCCCATAAATGATCTGACCCCATCCACGTTCCTGGGAGTTGGCCACTCCATGATAGCTTTAATATTGTCAGGCCATGCAGTAACTCCAATACGCAGTAAAACTAATTCGATTTATTGCATTAGGTATGTTATTGTTATATACAAAATGGTGTGACTGCTCAGTTCATCTCCTGATGACTGTTCACATTCCTAATTTAATTATTTAATAAACTCACCCAATCGTGAGGATTAGGTGTCAACATTCCCCCCCTTAATCTGAAGGGATGTTGGTGAATCCAAACATCATTCTGAATCTTTAAGGCTTTTCTCTTCCAAGCGCTTTGGTGAAGATGTCTGCAATTTTCTCATTTGTGGAACAATGACGGAGATGGATTGTTTTGGCCTCAACATGATGTCGGATCATATGATATTTAGTATTGATGTGCTTTGTTTGATCATGGAACTTTGGGTTCTTGGCCAACTTTATTGCAGAGGTGTTGCCAATCATGAGTGGAGTTGATTGTACTTGTTTTACCTGCAAATCTTCAAGAATTTTCCTGAGCCACACAATTTCTTTTGTTGCTTCAATTGCTGCCACGTATTCTGCTTCTGTTGTGGAATCTACTGGAACTGATTGTTTGCATGATCTCCAGGAGACAGCTCCTGATCCAAGACTCATAGCATATCCTGAAGTAGATACCCCAGTTTCTTTGTCTCCATCGAAGTCTGAATCAGAGTATCCTATCAAACTGAAGTCATCCACCTGTGTGTACTTGATTCCAAAGTCTTGAGTTCCCTTCAAGTACTTTAGAACTCTTTTTGCAGCAGACCAATGTCCCTCACAAGGCTTTTGCATAAACCTGGAGAGGATTCCAACAGCAAATGAAATGTCTGGTCTGGTAGTAGTGAGGTAGATGAGACTTCCTACAAGCTGTCTATACTTTGTTGCATCCTCAAATTCCTTTCCTTCAATAGATGTGAGCTTTAAGTTTTGTTCCATTGGAGTAGTAAGAGGATTGCACTCTGTCATGCCAAACATGTTCAACAAATCTCCAATGTATTTCTTTTGAGAAAGAAATATGGACTTTGGATGTTGGGTTACTTCAATGCCAAGATAGTAATGAACATAGCCCAAATCAGTCATTTCAAAACTTTCCCCAATTCCTTCTTTATGGATGCATTGTTCCCTATCATTAAAAGATCATCTACATATACCACAAGATATACAACTGTTTTGCCAACTTTCTTGACAAATAAAGTTGCATCATCAAGATAAAAATGATTGAAGTTGAGTTTCAGAAGATGCTCAGTTAGTTTTTCATACCAGGCTCGTGGTGCTTGTTTGAGGCCATACGCCATACAAGGACTTCACAAGTTTGCATACTTTATGTTCATGTCCTTTCACAACAAATCCTTCAGGCTGGAACATAAAAACATTCTCTTTTAGATCTCCATTCAAGAAAGCAGTTTTTACATCCATTTGATGGACTTTCCAACCGTTCTGAGCTAGTGCAAAGAGTGTCCGGATGGTGGCCCATTTTGCTGTGGGGGAAAAATTTTCCTCATAATCGACCCCTTCCTTCTGTGCAAATACTTTTTCCACAAGCCTAGCTTTGTGCTTGTCAAGTGAGCCATCAGCTTTGTACTTGTTCTTGTAGACCCACTTGCATCCAATTGGTTTGGTTCCAAATGGAGTATCAACCAGCTTCCAAGTGCCGTTCTTTATGAGGGCATCATACTCCTTTTGCATCGCTTCTTTCCATTCATCATGAGA